>PVJX010010575.1:8143-56606 GCA_004027295.1 Dolichotis patagonum
GGGGGGGGAGCTTCCCATTTTCAAATGATGTGTTCAGAAACCGCTCTGCCTGCTCCACACAGGGGGAGGTGGGCTCGCCAGCCCTCAGCCAGCTTAGTCCCCACGCTGCACGCAAGAGCTACATGTACCAGGCGCTGCCCGGCCCTGCTGGGCATTCGCTTTCTTAAGCTTCCCAACTGCCAGAGAAGGCCACACAGCCAGTGAACGGCAGAGTCACCACCCCAGCAGATGCACTGTGTGACATGCGCTGTCCCCTGCAGGGGCACACGCAGGAGGTGATCCTGTGGTGGCCCCTGGGCCACTGTCCGTGCAGGCATCTCATGCCAGGTCTGCGGCCTGCACTGGCCATCCGTCCAGTGCTCTGAAAATAAGAGCTGCTCTGTGCAACTCAGCCCCTAAATGCAAGCCAGCTCCCTCACGGCATATATCCCCAGAGAAAGGGGTCTGATGGTGGGAGGCTGGGCAGAGAAGAGCCTCCTGCAGACAATGTTGACCGCACAGATGTCCACTCTGCTCTCGCTGGGCAGCCACAGGGCCCTACATTTACTTCATCTTCAAGCCCAGCAAGAGGACGAGGGGGCTGCTGGGGGCTCCCAAAGCCACTCCACAGATGGCCCATCCCTTCCGGGTGAGGGGACGCTTCCTGTCCACCAGCTTCCGCATCAGGCATTCTTGTGCGCCACGTGGCTGACTTGTGGAGAGACAAGAACCAAGTGGCTTCCATTTCCATCTCTGTTTGGGCCCTTGAGGAGCCTGGAGTCAAGTGTGTGGTCAGGGTGAACAATGGTATGAATCATCAATCAGGCTTTTCCCTTTTCTCCAATTTCCTCTCTTGGTCTGGTTTGGTTTGGTCTGGGTTGGGCTGGTTTGATTTGCTTTGGTCTGGTTTGGTCTGCATTAGGCTGGTTTGATTTGGTCTGATTGGTTTGGTTTGGTTTGGTCTGGTCTGGGTTAGGCTGGTTTGATTTGGTCTGGTCTGGTTTGGTTTGGTCTGGGTTGGGCTGATTTGGTCAGGTCTGATTTGGTCTGGATTGGGCTGGTTTGATTTGGTCTGGTCTGCTTTGGTCTGATCTGGATTGGTCTGGTCTGGTTTGGTCTGGGTTCGGCTGGTTTGATTTAGTCTGGTCTGGTCTGGGTTGGGTTGGTTTGATTTGGTCTGGGCTGGTCTGGTCTGGTTTGGTCTAGTTTGGTCTAGTCTGGGTTGGGTTGGTCTGGTTTGGTTTTTGGCTGGTGCTGGGGATCAAACCTCAGCAAGCACTGTAAGAGTAAACTATATCCCCAGCTCCTCTCACCATCTTTCATCTTTTTTATTATTTTTCAAGACACCTTGTTTGTTTTGAAAAAAGCACAGTATAAATTAACCAACTGAAAATTTGGAAACACATAAAATACTTTGCCTGGATCTCCCCCATCAGCCTAAGTGCAGGTCAGAAAACACTGACCCAGTGTCTCTGTGAGGAGCAACCAGCTGAAAACAGTGAAATTCAAGCCTTACACCACCTCTGCAACAATATGAAAGGCTGAATATAGGAAATATTTTTTTGCAACAATGTTGCCGTGAAAAGAGTGCTCACTCATACTCCCTGGGTGCCCTTGAGGAGCACTGAGCCTACAGCAGGGGGCACTCGGGTGCAGACAGCACAGCAGAGGACACCCAGGGTGACTGCAGTTGCTACACAAACTGCAAATCCAACTCCGCCGTACAACACTTTCATGACATTTATTATGTAATGTTATAAATAAAAATATAGGTCTACAACCTCAGTAATCTATAGTAACACCTCTTTTCTACTCAGATGGCTAAGAAATGCGAATTCACAGCGCCTGTACTAGAGAAGCCAGGGTTGCTTTTCAGCTGCTCCTCTGTGCTGTGCCTTTCCAGGGGAACTAAAGCCAACTAACCCATTCCTGAAATCCAAGTAACTATCAATAGCTACTAAAGAACCCCTTACAGCAGCATCTAGCACACGACCACACATCTATTTACTATGCAAGGGACACTGATCCCCATCATTCACGCCCCACAGGCCGCACCCCCACAGATTCAAACATGCTTCCCATCCCGAGTCACTGCGGATCACCTCCCTCCTCAGAGGGGCCCTTCCACACCAGGCCTACCCAACCTCTGCTGGGAGGGTCCTGCGTACCTTTTAAAAACCCTTTTCAAGCGGGCCTGCAGAAACCCTCCTGCTGCCCTGGGGGAGCTGCTCCCACTCCAAGGGCTGGAGCTAACTTGTCCACTTTGCTGCTAATTACACGGCCGACCTCCCGGCTGCACTCTAGGCCCCTGCAAACCAGGGACTGCGAGTACCTGACTGTTTTCTATATCTGCCGGCCCAGGAGGCACTCACTAGAGGAACTGACTCAAGCCAGGCTTCAACATCCAGGCGACCGGCATGCCCAGCACGGCCTGCGCCCACATGACAGCGTGGTCTGCACTCCGAGCGCTTGCTGCCCAGGGCGCCGAGCCATGCTCTCGGGTGCAGAGCCCAGAAGAGGACCGGCTCGAGCTTCCCATCGAGGGCCGCACAGCCTAACTCGCAGGCTGAAGAGCGGTCCTATTTTAAGATGTGGATATAATGTAAACAGCTACTTATGTCTAATGACCACACAAAACAGCCAGGTGATTCAGCCATTCCTGCAACACGCACATTAACAACTGCTGTCGTTTCTCTTTAACTAAACTAACAACAAAAAATACTCACAAAGACCTTAAAAAGCTGAGCTACCTCATTCACAGAAGGCAGAAAAAACTCACAAGGATAATTAAAATTCAGCCATCAGACATTCCTATTACATAGGAATGCATACCCTGAAGACAATGTATAAATGAAATGTTACATTACAGCAAAAAAATCCTTTGACTTACACAAAAGGTAGAATTTCATTTCCTTCAAGTTTGAACAGATCTGTAGGTTTAATCTTGGCAAGTCCTGCTTGAGTAAAACTGAAGAAAACTACCTGTGATTATATGTCACAGTTAAGATGGCCTAATATACTGTATGTACACACATTTCAGTTAATTCACCAGCTGGGACCTCCTACTGAAAAGGAAGCTAAATGCTAGTCATTGTAATGCTGCGACTAAGACTCTCACACTTGTTAAAAGATTTATTCTAATACCTTCCAGTTCATTAAAAGCTGGCATATGTGGTTCAGAGCAGTTTAACCACTGTCACTGAGAAAAATGATTAAAATACACACAAGTTCAAAGATTAAAATAACAATCTCGGGTTGCTACCTAAAACCATAAACCTGATTTGACCAGGCTAGATTGATTTGAAATAGAAAATAAACACGTTTCTACCTCCTGCCACAAACAGCCTAGGGCGAAATGTTGCAACCCAGCTCGAGAATGCAAACCGCTCCTCTGTACACCCCCAGCCCGCGCGGTCACGTCCTGGGAGCTACAGCTGTCCCCAACGGCCCAGGCCACTCTGTTTAGCAGGGTAGCAAACACTGCTCATAAACGGCCTGACTATAACCACATTAGCTACCCAGAAAGCCTCTGCCACCACAGTGGCGCAGACCCCGGCAGCACACAAACAGCTACAGGTGACACCTAAACACAGGAGCATGCCAGGGTTCCAATAAAACTCTACTGTGGACACTGAAGTTTAAAGTTCCTATGTGCTTCCTGGGTCATGAAATTTTTTGTTTTCCTCTAATCTTAAAAATGTAAAATCCAAGGCAGGCGTGGTACCACATGCCTATAATCCCAGCTACCTGGGTGAATGAGACAGGAGAATCACAAGTTCAGGACCAGTCTGAGCAACTGAGAGAGACCCGCTTTCAAAGTTTTTCAAGGACTGGGGCGGTGTAGCTCAGTGGTAGACCACTTGCCTAATATGTTCAAGGCCCTGAGTCCAATCCTCGGAGAGGGAAAAAACTAAAAACCATTCTTAACTCATGGGCCACAATAAAGAGATGGTAGGCCAGATTTGGCCTTAGGTCTAGCAACCTCTACTTTAATAGGTTCCAGACACACCAATCTTCTCCTGACCCCAAAAATCAAACGCTTCCTTCTTTCCCATTGTCTTCACCACATTCAAAGTTCATTTCCTCAGAGCAAACAGAAGCTCACACGCGTTCCGCTGAATGAAAGAAACTAAGAAAAGGCCAAAGCGGCACAGAGATGGAAAAATAAACCCCTGGACCGGAAGCACCAGTCCAGAGAGGAAAGCACATGCATGCGGACATGGGACAGAGGTGCACACAGGAGGGCAGGGCTGCTGGTCTCCACCGGGAGGGTCTGCCCGGAGATGGTTACCCTGATCCCTGCTGTACCCACCCCCCAAAAGCGGCTGCAAGTGGGCTCAGAGACAGAAGAGGACAAAACCATCAACCTCTGGAAGCACACACACGGTTTCTTCACAATTCCAGTACGAAGATTTTGCATGCAAGGTGTTAAGAACTTTACCAGGAAGCTTACTCAAGAGTGATGCTGGCACACAGAGCTGAAGAGAGGGAGCCAGCTCTGTGCGCCCCACTTTGGGAGAAGGGCCTCAGTGGGGGGCAAAGGCTCCTCGGCTGGGTGGTGGAGAAGTCAGCGTCAGGCTGGACAGAGCCCATGGGGGACAGGAGAGTGATGCAGGGGAGAGGGGGCTACATTTGGAGCACAGTGCTGTGCCAACAAGAAGCCACAGAAGGTTCTGGCAGACAGGCAGCAGTCCTTGACTCCGTGTGTGCACATACGTGTGTTACTGAGGGTGGAAGACAGAGCCTTCACACTGAGCTACATCCCCATCCCTTTTTGCAATTTTTTTTTTTTTTCTGAGACAGAGTCTCACTAAGTTGCTAAACTGCCCAGGCTGGGAGGAAACTTGTGATCTTCTTGTCTCAGCCTCCCCATTGCCTCGATTGCAGGAGGGCCCCGCCACTTTGGCTCTGACTTATATTTCTAAAAGATCCCATCAACTGCCCTGGAGCAAAAAGTAAACATACTGGATCCGGCAGGAGCCTAAGCAGCTGATAAGAATCAGCCACAGCAGAGATCAGATGCTGGCTACTCCAGAGATGGCCAGCAGGATCTGATGAAAACTGTTAGAAGGGTCCTATGAGAAAGGTCAGTAGGCATAACTCCAAAACTTTGGCCCCAGCAGAAAATGCAAAGATGCATCTACTGTTTGTAGAGAGAGAAATGGAGACGCCAGTTAGGAGGATCTTTGCAGGAGGAAAGGCCCAGGAGTTCAGACGGGGCTCTGTTAAGTCTGAAGGGCCTACTGAAACCGAGTGGAAGGCTGGCCTATGGGCGAGCATGAGGCCCTGCACACTACCTGTGACCCCAGCACTCGGGAGGCTGAGGCGGGAGGATCACAAGTTCGACGCCTGCCTAGGTTACACGTGAGTCCAAGGCCAGCACAGACTACAGACTGGACTCAGTATCCAAAAAAAAAAAAAAAAAAGAGCGAGACAAAAGGATATGAAGAGAAGGCAGAAATGGGGGAAAATCAGGTGAAGCGAGACATGCCTACAACTCCAGAGGACAGACTGAGAAAATGTCACCATCGCCAGCACACGGAAGATGTCTGAACCCCAAGATTAAAGGAGACTGCTGTTGGGTGCAGTCAAGGAGAAAGAGAAGTGAGTGGTGTGCGGGTTCTGGGGTCTGAGAAAGAACATGGCTCAGGGAAGTGGAGGAAGAAACTTTCCTTAGGATAGAAACAACCACCCAGATATCCTGGCGATTTAAGAGAGAGGGGAAAAAGAGAAATTTCTAAAGCAATGCATGCAAAAAGGAGCAGAGGCCAGAGCAGGGCTGAGGGAGCAGCACTGACAGATGGGAAGGCAGACGGTGCGGCCGGCCAGCCCAAGGGGGGTGAGAGTTCCTGGAATTCTCCCCACTGTTCCTGGCTTCGCAGCCACCAGCGCTGAGAGTGGGGATTTAGAGAGTGACAGACAGGAAGCAGCTGACCAGGAGACAGGAGATGAACTGGGGGGGGGGAGCACAGGCGGCACCCCCACCAGGTGCATGGTCGGGGACCTAAAGGAGGTGAGAAAAGGAGATCCTTACGCACTGTAGGTGGGAAGGTCAGTTTGTCGTGTTACGGAAAGTTCACGAAGTGCCCCTGGCCCCAAAAAACCCCACAACTACCCTGGGATGCAACAGCCCCACTCCTGAGGAGGACCCCAATGAGCTGGATCAGTACACTGAAGAGACCTCTGCACCCCACGTTCAAGGCAGCATTACTCACACAAGAGCCAAGGCCCGGTGTCTATCACAGGATGAGTAAATAAAAAGGCAGTGGAATACTACACAGCCTTAAATGATGATGACAGTACCCATCATTTACAGCAACCTGAATAAATCTGGAGGTCACCGTGCTAAGTGTCATTGGCCAAGCAAAGGGAGACAATCACTGCGCCGTCCCTTAGCGGGGGAACCAGACAAAGGGGAAGCCCCTGAGAAAGAGCAGAATGCTGGTCAGAGGCTGAGGGGCAGGGAGAGGGAGAGGAAGTGTAGTAGCCCATTCAGGGAACAACGTCTCAGGTAGACAGGACGCACAGGTTCCGAGAGCTACTGCACAGCCAGTGACCAGAGCCAAGAATAATAACCTCCTGTCTCAAAATAACCAAGAGTAACAATGCAATACCTCATCATACCACAGCGATAGGTAAGCACACGCCGGGTAAGATGATAAGCTTGCGCTCACCATGTGGCATCCCAGGCGTGGTGGCACACCCTTGTCATCACAGCTACTTGAAAGGCAAAGGACCAAGGCCAACCTTGGGGTTAAGGCCAGCCTGGGCGACACAGCAAGACCCTGTCTCAAATAAAAATCTTACAAGGGCTGGAGATGTACTTCAGTGGTAGAGGGCTTTGTAGGAGGACCTGGGTTCACTCCCCAAAAACCACACCCATGAAAAAAATTCATATATATAGAAAACATCACATTGTACCCCGTAAATGTATACGATTATGATCTGTCAATCAAAAATAAGGACCAAGGGTACTGCTCGGCAGCACAGCACCCGCCTGGCCAGCACAAGGCCCTGAGTTCAATTCCCAGTACCAAAAGAACAAAGTTTAAAATTAATTTTAAAGTTTTTTAGTAAAGTGCGACCAGTCAGCACAGTTACATAGCTGCACTGGAAAAGACAAACCGGCTGCATGCTCTTCTCCAGCCTTGCCCTGTTCTTTGGGTGCTGATACAAACAAGCCAGGTTTACCCAGAGCTGGGGTTTAGGGAGGCAGGGAGCCCAGGACCCATACGAGGAAACGCTTTTACTGCTGACCCATGGATCTAAACTGGCTTAAGAAGGGAATGTGAGTGTTAGCAAGGGGGATGGAAAGCCAAAGGGGTGACGGGGTGACGCTAGGAAGCAGAATCAACAGCTCGCAGGTCACTAGGGCTGGAGATCTGGAGTTGGGGCCCCAGAGCGGGAAGTGGGAAGTGGGAAGTGCAGGCCAGCGTGGGGCTGGAGGCCTCCTCGCTCATCAGAGCAGAGACGAGGAGTAAGAACTCGGACCATAAAAGGAAAATCTATGTAAGTAGTGAAATAAGCAAGATTTTAGACAATGGAGTAATAGAGTTTTCAGTGGTGGGATACAGCTCAGTGGCACAAGCGCCAGCCTGGCAGGCGTGAGGTCATGAGTTTGAGTCCCAGCACCAAAAAAAGAAACAAAACAGTTCCCTGTGGCAAGGCTAAACTGTTCGAGGAACGGGACAGAATGACCCCGAATCTCTCTTAGCTGCGAAAGTGATTTACTAGGCAGGACAAAGCGGCATGCCACTGGGTGATGGCATGAGGTTAAAAACCGGAGGGGTCCGAGGGGGACGAGCGGCTGGCAGCAACGACAAGCAGGAGCACTGACCACCCGCTGGCCTTGGGGGGCACTGCAGGCGGCAGAGGACGCGCACCCTTGGAGCCGTGGGAAGCCAGGGCCTCAGGCACGAGGGCCCTTGCTTCAGATCAAGAGGAACAGGCTGCTCAGAGAAGCTCAGGAGGCAGGGACTTCTGCCCAGCGCACCGGGAAGGGCTTTCATAGCTGGGAAGTCCGAAGAGGCTTCCTACAAAAGCCTTCAGGGGATCAAAGTTCGAGAAATGAGAGGCACCTCTTTTCCCATATAGGTAAGAAGACTGGCTTGTGCATGTCTAGCAAAATGTCCGCTGAGATCTGATTTTGAATGGCACTGAATCCACAGTTCAATTTGGAAAGAATCAATGTCTTTGTTACTGAGGTTTTCCTATAATGTGGGGTGGCGAGGACCACCAAAGCAGCGAGCCCTCGGACTGTGCTTAGCAGGTGCCTGGCGCTCTTCTAGGTGCTGTGCCTGTGAACTCCTCGAGGGCGATGTGAGCGCCACGGGCTCGCCGCTCACCTTTGTAACTGACTCATCCCGGCTGCAGCATCGGACAGCCTGGTCAGCCTGGTGACAGTCCCGGGCTCTCCTGCTGCCCAGTGTCTTCGCCTGCAGTCTGGACACAAGCCTTTGGGTCCAGTGACCACTACAAAAGACCGGAAGAATGGAAGCACTGACGCTCCCCTCCCCGGGCTATGGTGGTCCAGACTGTACTCCTATTTATTTTGATTTGCTGGCTCACGCTCTTTCCTGTCTACTTGGCACACTTAAGATAATTGAATGTGAGAGGTGGCTCACAGTGACCACGTCTGTATTTTGAAACTGAGTCAGAACACCTTAGCAAACAGTTCCATGTGGCCCCGAGCTCGCGGCATAGGTAAAAATAAAGGGAACTGCCATCGCGCTGCAAAGCGTTCTTTTTATAGTATGACTTAATTGGTGTTCTCTCTCAACAAAGTTGAACTGAATCACGACTGAGTCAAAATACCATATGGCACCCTCAGTAAGCGGTGGCTTGTGTGGGTTTTTTATTTGGGGGAGGGTTCCTTTTGTTTTGTTCTGTCGGCGCAAACACTCCTGCTGCCCGCGGGCTGGGCGATGTTGGGGAAGCACATATGCGTGTGTGTACACAGACGGGAGGTTTATTTTTATGTCTGTGGTGTGCTGACCTCTACCGGGCTCCACTTACTCATTCACTCTATGCAGTTTGGTCAACGGGTTACACAAGCTACACAGGACAGTCAGCCTCCGCCGGTGCATCACTCATCCGTCACAGCTAACGCTTCCTGTTCCTCTGGACCCTCGTTCTGTATATGAATGACTCAAGAATTAGATACTCAAGAAATAATAAAAATACTACCAGAGGCTCATCAAGGGCGGGGTATGGAAGCAGTGTAAAGAGCACAGAGGTAAATGAGAGGGACTGTGCCCTCAGGGTGCTCTTGGGACTTGCAGGTAATTCTGTATTTACAGTGCTCTGTGTGAAGTTGTGGAAAACGGGAAAGAGTGCCAGGGAGCCAGGCGTGGTAGCGCACACCTGTAATCCTAGCACTTGGGAGGCTGAGGCAGGGGGATCACTGTGAGTTCGAAGCCAGCCTGGACTACAAAGTGAGTTCAAGGCCAGCCTGAACTGCATAGTGAGACCCTGTCTCAAAAAAAAAAAAAAAGAGTGCCAGGGAAACGCGGGTGGAGGTGCCCAGCGGGCAGAAAGTCTTCCAGGAGGAAGTGAGATGGCCATCAGGTCTTGACCAGAAATCAGGAGTGTGAGTATGCGCAGAGGGACAAAGAAGGCCTGAGACTCCCAGCAGTACTAAGTGTCCCAACAACTCCCACCCTGGTGCTGGTGGCAATGGAATCCACTTGCTGCACTGTGGCCACCATCGCTGCAGTGCGAACCTTACGGGGGTGAGGACGATGAGTTAAGGAGTGCACTGAACTGCTAACGTTCTGGGGACTGCAGGGACTGTGTGTTACTGACCAGCGGCTGGCTCTCTACCAGCACCAAGCAGCAGTTTTTCTCACTGGCACCAGCAGCTCCGCATGAATTTAGCTCAGCGTTTACTGAGGGAGCCCTGCTAGGAGCTAGCTCTGCCCTCGAGAAAAGACAGACAGAAGGCTGATCGCTTATGAAATGAAAAAGGGAAGAGAGAGGAAGATTATACTTTAAGCACTTCCCCTCCAAACAATGCAACATGTTTCCTTTTTAAAAATTATAAATGTATAGTCCAATTTGGAGACAAGACGTGTGTCTCTGCACACCGGTAACCGAATGGAAACGTGCAGGACAGAGCCAAAGTGCCCCTCACCTTCACAACTCAACTCAGGCCAAGATCTCCCTCTGCTTTGTGCCGAATAAAACTGCAACATGAAACACAAGGCCACAGCATGACTGCCCTAAGACAAAAAGTGACAACAGCTGTCATCACCGCAGCCCTGTGTGCAGGTCACATGGAAAGCTGTGTTCCTCTAATGTCAGGAGGGACAGGATGTTGGCCAGCTAGTGACCAGACACGCAGTGTCTCCAACATTACATATGTCCCTACTAGAAGAGTGGTTTTAAGCCAGGGTCACTGGTAATAGGGCCAGGAAAATGCAAAACCATTATGGGGAGGAGAAAGCCCAGAATGGGAGGACCTACGCCCAGAATGTCTTCCCATCCTGCACCCCAGGCTATGCAGGACTAAGTCCTAGGGGGCAAAGAAAGCACACCTCCCTCAAAGGGCACACAGGGCCTAACCTCAAGGCCCAGGCGGTGGAGAAAGAGGTAAAACACCGCAGGGGCAGTTAGCCTTAGTCACTGGGAGCCCTGGTCGCCAGGGAGGCTGCCACCAAGAGGGGAGCATGAAGATTTGGAACTTGTGGGCTCCCCGGGATCTCTTGGTTTTCCACACCTAGTGAGAACTATGAACAGGCAACTATACCAGACTAGACTGACTAGAGAGAGGCAAGAGAGCGCTCAGGCCCTTCACGGCCGCACTGCTGGCTAAAGTATGGGCAATCTAGACTGGAGTGGGCGATGAGTGGCTCCCCTCCTCTAGCCTAGGTCGGGCTTCAGCAGGGGGCTGTGGTGCATGCTTCAACCTAGACTGCCCCCAGGCTCCACTAGCTACCTCCGAACAGTCGGGGCAAGAGTGGACAGTCTCGGGCCAGAGGTCTATGCAGAAGAGCAGCCTGCCCCCCATGCTCCCAGAGTCCCTTGGCCCACCTCTGGGCCCAGGTGCCCGATGACCTCAGCAGCAATTCCCAACCAAGGGCAACAGGCTAATAGACTGCCCCATCATGGGCCAGGGATGTGGCTCGGCGGCACAGTGCCTGCCCGGCAAGCGTGAGGTTGTGAGTTCAATCCCTGGCACCAAAAAACCAAACAGACTACCCCACCATGGAGTCTTCAGAGGGACAATTTGGAGATGTGACCTACAGCTCCTGGGGGACAGAAGGTAAAACTGAGCGCCAGCTGACCATGGCAGGTTCTTTCTGCGTCTAACTCACCCTGTCCAACACGCCTGACTGCTGAGGATCACCCACAGTTCAATTCAACAACACGTGCACCAAGTCCTTGCCTCAGATTTTTTAGGAGAAAACAGAAACAAAGGCTCATAAATACAAGAAGACATGTCTAAAGATGGTCTCTGCAGGGCTGTTCAAAATATTAAAACTTCAAGACAACCGAAAATACCAGCCATGCACAGGAAAAGAGTGGATAATTTATCATGTATTCCTATCGGGGCATGGTTGGCCCCCATCCACGACTGACACATTCCAAGATTCCTCAGGGAGTGCCTGAAATCGCAGCTATTACTGAACTCTATACAGGAAGAAGCCCTACGTTTCTCCCTACGCTTATGCCGAAGTTTACAAATTATCCACAGTAGGAGATTTAATAATAACTAGTAATAAAGCAATTATAACAGGGTCTGGGGATTTAGCTCAGCGGCACAAGTGCCTGGCTGGTAAGTGCAAGGTCATGAGTTCGATCCCTGATACCTACCCCCAAATAAAAGAAAAAGAAAACAATTATAACAATTTAATACAATTAAGAGTTATTTAAAACTTATGAACAGTTTATTTCTGGAATTTTCCATTTAAAATCTTCCGATCACCACCTAGGGGAAACTACTGTGAAGGTCACAATATCTGACTTAATGACCTGGCTCTTTATGTTTGAAAACTGATAGCATCAAGAATATAATGTAGATGGGCTTGATAGTGCATACCCAAGGTCCAAGCTACTTTAGAAGCTCGGGCAAAAGTGTTACAAGTTCAACGCCAGCCTGGGGAACTTAGTGGAACCTTTCTCAAAATTTAAGCCAAGTGTGATAGAGTACACCTACAATCCCAGCACTATGGGAGGCTGAGGCAAGAGGACTGCAAGTTCGAGCCCAGCCTGGGCCATTCAGGGAATAAGCAAGACCCTGTCTCAAAGTTAAAAAGGGCTGGGGATGCAGATTCAGTGTGAAGGCTTTGGATTCAACCTCACGAACTACCCCTGCCCCCAATAATAAGAGGGCTGGGGACATAGCTCAGCAGGAAAGCACTTGCCAAGCAGGCACAAGGACCAAGGGCTCAAGCCCCTGTGGTACGCAAAAATAACAAATATTAAAGGCAAGCTGCAGAACATTCAGCATAAAAAACAACTCACACTGCCTATGCAAATTTTAAAATAAAGCAATGTATATTTATGACTGCCCCTGCACAAGGAGGGAGGAATGAGACTGGCACGCCAGCGGCCTCTACCTCCTGCAGGTCACACACTTCCGCGGAGGCACAGCGTCCCCTGCGCGGACCTGTAGAACATGGCAGGAGACAGGCACCGTTCCCATGGCCGGACTAAAGGCTGCGCTCCCACCTCCCACTCCAGCTCCCGGACCACTCACTTTGGAACACACTGCCCCACGTCGGAAGCGGTCCGGTGAAGGGCCCTGCCACAGCCGCACGTGAGCCTGGAAGCTGATCCCGCAGCGCGCTCCGGCCTTCAAAAGATGCAGCCCTGGACACACCGTGCCAGCAACCTCGTGGGCGACGCCGAGCCAGAACCACCGCACCACGCTACTCCTGGCTCCCTGACCTCACGCACGGTGGGAACGTCATAAATGCTTGTGGTTTCCAGCTGCTCCCTTCTGGGGTAATGTGTTCTAATACAGATAAAACGGCATGAGTAATGTTTTGAGATTTGGAGAGAACAGAACGAAATTTAACAGTTGTTAATTTTACAAGTGAGACACGAGGGTACTTCACAGATTATTTTTCATATCAACAGTCATAAAGGCATTACGTTATTATGTGTTTGTAGTTTTGACTTGTCAAGAGTTTAAAAATAAACCAACAAAACACTAGGATGAAAGCCAATGAAAAGCTTTGATTTCCTACTTCCTTAAGCGAATGCAAGTCACTTCTTCAAAATGTCAGTTCCTAATGTGTTGTCATTAATGCAAAATCTCTTAAATTCTGCTTCAGTCAAAACACTGTTTTCAAGTAGTTGCTTTTTTTGGTATCAGGGATCAAACTCACAACTGCGCACTCTCAAGGCAGATACTTGTGTCGCTGAGCTAAATCCCCAGCCCCAAGTATTCACTTTTAACTGGAAATACTGCTTAAACTTACTTAGTAAAATGGACTACACATGGCTTCAGGAATTCATTCATTCAGCTAAGATCACCTGTGTTCACCTCCTGCTCCAGAAATAAAAGGTGACAATGTTTATAAGCAAAACCTAGTAAGTTGTGAGGTGCCCCCTGGTTAGCAACTCCACTGCCCAATCCTTTTTTTTTTTTTTTTTGTGCATTAACTTTTACAATCTAAACATATTGTGTGGCCTTTAATATTTCTTAAATAGTCAAAAAGCCAGGCGTGGTGGTGCACACCTATTATCCCAGCACTCGGGAGGCTGAGGCCAGAGGATCGTTGCAAGTTCGAGACCAGCCTGGGCTACAAAGTGAGCTCAAGACCGGAGCTGCATAGTGAGACTCTGTCTCAAAATAAAAGAAAAAAATAGCAAAGAAAAGGCCAGTGGTATTTCCTCAAAGTCCTTCAGCCAGGCTCAAATGAGTTTTTGGAGGGGAAGGGGGTTGACGGAGAGGGGTAATAACTTACACGCAGAAAACTTGGGTATAATTCATGCACTGTAAGATGCTGCACAAATCCTACACATCAGTTTGATGAGGGGCACAAATGCATACATGCCACATCTACTGCTGGCACCTCAACACAGCACATCTTCACCCCGGAAGTCCCCTCACATTGCTTCTAGTCATCCCAGCCTCCTTTCCCAGTCACTGAACTTCATAAAAACAGAATCACAAACTGCCCGTGGAGCTGTTGCCTGTAATCCCCATACTCTGGGAGGCTGAGGCAGGAAAATTATAGGGTCAAATTCAGCCTGGCCAATTCAGAGACTTAGTAAGATCCTGTCTCAAAAACAACTTAAAAGGGCTGGGGATGCAGCTCAGCACAAAGGTCCTGGGTTCAATTCTCATACAGCCCCCCCAAATTATACGTTACTGTTTTTTTGGTCTGGCTCTTTTTGTTTGGTATGTTTCTGAGATTCTCCCACACGGGTCTGCGCATGAGTACTTCATTCATGTGAACTACTAAGAAGTGTTAGCTACTCTCCCAGTGAGGCACATTTGAGTTGTCTCTATCTTTGGCTGTATCAATCGAGTTCCCCTGAGCATTCTCTAACAAGTCTGTTGTGGGCATCACTTTCTGTTTCTCTTGGGTAAATACCCAGAGTCATTTTTAACTTTACAAACTGCCAACATGTTTCCAACACCAGTTTTGGCTGCTCCACTCTTTGTGCTGTCGGTCTCTGTAAGGTGTGCAAAACTGTCTTACTGCAGTCTCCCTTGTGTGTAACAGCTCTACGGAGCTGTAACCCACATGGAGCACAATGCACCCATCTGAAGTATGCACCAATAAACCCTGGTGGGCACATTATGTTAATTTTTAAATTGTAATAAAATGCACACATGTCTGGCATAATATTTGCCATTTTGACTCTTCGTAAGTCTGTAACTCAGTGGTTTTAATTATATTCACAATGTAGTAAACCATCACCACTACATTTCCAAAACTTTAAGTTAGTAACGTTTCCCTAGTCACCCTCTCCGCAAGCCCTGGTAATCTTCAGTCTACTTTCTGACTCTGTGAATCTGCCTGTCTGGGTACACACCAGACAGTGCACTTTCTTCGTTTTATCTCTGTTTATCTTTTCGGAGAACCACCAGCTACTTTCCACACACTGTCACTCCCGCCAGCAGGGCACAGAGCGTTCCACCTCCTCACCAGCGCTTGCTCTTCTCCTTTGCGGGCGGGCCCAGGTGGGGGTAAAGCCACCCTAAAGGATGTTAAAGCGTGGTGTCTCACTGTGGTTTTAACTGCATTTCCCTAAATGACTAATGATGCTGAGCAGCGTCATCATGTGTTGACTGGCCTTTATCTGTGTTTTTTGTAAAGCACAGGCGTTTTTAGCCCCATCTGTGTCGCACGTGGTGCTGGAGGTGAACCCAGGACCTGCCACATGCTAGGCCGGCATCTACCACTGAGCTATATGCCCAGTTTTCTAACTGGGCTTTCTGTGGAGTTGCAGGAATGCTGAAATCAGTGTGTCGCTTGCCTTTTAATTCTCAATGTTGTCTCTGAGAAACTTGAATTGTGACAAAGTCTCATTTGATGACACCAGTATGTTTTTACACAAATAGTGTTATCTGTGTCTTGGATAGGAAATGTTTGCCTATACTCTGAAGGTCACAGAGATGTTACTTACATTTTTCTCCTAAACACTTCACAGTTTGGCTTTTAAACCTGTAGTCCATGTCGAAATATTTTTTGTGAATACTGTGAGGTGTGCAAAGTTCAGTTTATTCCAGTGAAATGACATCTAGCAAGCCCACTACCGTGTGTTGAAAGAAGTAAAGCTTTTGTATTGATGTGAGTTTTAAGTTTGCAGATATTTTGCAAACAAAATACACCTGCAAATGCTAATTTTTTCCATACAAAATATTCAGCATTTAACAAAAAGATAGGACCAAATGACTAACCATAGTCATTTGGTCCGAAACCGAAAATCTAAAGTTATTTGATACATTCTTTTTTTCTGTGTGTGTGTGGGGGGGGTTTTAACCAGGAATTGAACTCAGAACCTCGTGCTTTCCAGAGGGGGACAGTGCCACTGTGCTATATCCCCAACTTAGATACATTTTTAAAACTACAAATATGTTTTAAGAAGACAGATAAATTGAATTTCAGCACTGTACAGGAATCTATTTAGAAAAGACTCAAACAACTTTTATAAAACAATTAACTCAGAAATAGCTGAGGATGGTGGAACATGCCTATAACCCAAACACTCTGGGAGGCTGACACAGGAAGATTCCAAGTTTAAGCCCAGCCTAGGCAACACAGCAACTTAGCAAGACCTGTCTCAATAAAAAGGGCTGGAGAAGTAGTGCAAAGGCCCTGGGTTCAATCCCCAGGATCACAAATAAGTAATTCAAAAACACAGCCCCTAACTCTAAGAACAGAATACACGACAGACAATTAGATGCAGATGAGAGAACGAGAATAAAGGTGAATAGAAAATGTTTAAACAAAAACTTGGAGAAAAGCATCTGTGAGACAGAACATCGCAGAAGCTTTAACAAAAGTGTGGCTGGAGTTTCAGGGCCAAGAAGAGAGTGGAGAGGCAATATTTGAAGAAATACTGGCTGACGTTGTTCCAAATTGGTGAAAGACATCAAACTCAAGAATTATCCAAACTGGACAACTAAAAAAAACAAACAGCACTGCCCTCACAGGTCTTCCGGTCTAGAAGAAGATAGAGAACACACAAGGTACTTCAGGCGAGCATGCACTAAGCGCTTTTTGAAAAACAACTTGTAAAATACAGGGGCTCAGAAGCGTGAAGAGAAGCACAGTTAATACACTAACTTGGAAGAAAAAACGATTTTGACTCAACACAGATTGAAGAGAAAAAAGGCAAACTGACAGTTCTTGGGGGGAAATTACTAACGACAGGAGCAAGAAAAGCACCATGCCAGCAAAAATGAGTAAGACGGTGCAGCACAGCCACCGCACAGGAACTCAAGCATCTGCTGTCATGCGCTTTGTGCCCCATGCCAGGGATGCGGTGAATGGGACCTGCGAAGGGACAAACGTGCACACTTGTGGAAGATAATTTCAAATGCTACATTAGTTCATGAAAACGCAGAGCCAGAAGGAATCTTCCCCACACAAGAGAATACGGTAAACACAGCAGCACAAGGCAGAACTTTCTACAAGGAGACAAACACCCGTGTGGTCATTAAAATGTGACCAAGGTCCTGAGTCATCACTGGCACTTACTGTTAATTAATCTGAATTTAAACAGTTCCATGTGGCTAACGGCCACTACTGAAGGGCACTGGTATAAAACATGGCCATCGATTCCGCTGGGCTCCATTCTCCATCTGTGGGGTCCGGAGAAGTCTTAGATACATCAGAAAGGTAAGGGTGGAAAATAAAACCTCCAGAAGACCAAAAGTAGAATTTTAAACTCATTTACTTTGCTCTAGAAAGGGGCACAACTTACAATAACAGGCAACACAGCAATGGGGCATAAAAAACATCTGTTAACAAGTGTGAAATACACAGATATCAACGGTAAACGAAAGCCGTAAAACAAATATATAGTAGACGAGACAAAAAGTAGCTGCAAAGAATCTTATGACTGACATTTTACGATGTGAAATGAATAAATGTCAGTGACTGCAGTCCTGTCAGAGGGCTAGAGCTCGCCTGCCACAGCGTAACACTGGAGATTAGCTCCATGACTCACTACTAGTACCCAATGCCCCTCAAATTTAGCAATTTAAAACATTATGATCTCCCACACCCAGGTGGGCAGGCAGGACCCTGGGCAGCTCAGGGTCCCTGGAAGCTGTACTCGTGGCTTGAGGTCTGATGGGGACCAGATGTCCACTCCCAAGGTGGCTGGTCAGTGGTGTGGACAGCACGCTTGTCCCTGCCACAGCTCTCAGCACAGTGCCAGGCACTTGCAGCCGCAGGTCCCAGGGCACGATCCAAGCCAGGGCCAAGGAGCTGCAGCACCTTGCAGGGCCTCATCTGAGAAGCCACACACGTGTCTGCTGCCAGCCTCCACTCCCCTGGATCAGGGGACTAAGTGCAGCCCACACTCAGGGGAAAACTCGCCTGCAGCAGTCAAAGATTTTATGGGCATGTTTAAAACCACTTCCCATAGGATGCAAGCATTTCCTCTCACTTGGGGGTTGCTAAAATCTGTAATGGGATCTCTCTCTGGAAACCTCAAAATTAGAATAACATATCATCTTCCTGAAATAGCTTCAATTGTTTCCAATAAGGCAGGTGATGAAACAATTTGGTTCTCAGTCACTTAGAGCTGTTTCTTAATAGCAGGCCCTAAATAAGTGGCATCTACTGTGCATAAACCACAGTGCCACACACATAGTATCACAGATCTTCGACATAGTCCAGTGACGTGGTTATTACCTGTTTCCAGAGTCTACAGAGCCTAAACCAGGATGCAGATCTGGAGTGACATGGATGCAAAGCCCCTGCTCTTCCACTGTGACGCGTCTGCTGCTTGAGCCTCCACAGACAGGTGCCTGTTTTATGGCACCAAGGACCACAAAGCACATGAATTCTACAATTCTTCTCAGCTCTTGCTCTCCCAGGAAGAAGAAGGGAAAATCTTGGAATTTCTTACTTTGCCTACTCTTGTTTTCACTTTGGTGTTTCCTACCTGCAGTCTAAGGACTCATCTGGCTGCCGGCACCTTGGGTCATTCTCCCCGGAGTCCTCTGCGTTCTTGCTCATGCTGGACAACACCCACCCCTGTCACCCAAGGGTGAGTAAGGCCAAATAAACACCCCCAAGGATCCCTGTGGGGTCAGGACTAGAGGGATCCTCTCAGGGACAGACCCCTGGTGATCCACCTGCCCAAAGACACAGACCAGATGGTGGCAGAGACAGGACCAGAAGCCTGTCCTCAGAGACCGTCCAGAGCTCTCCACGCACTACCGCTCAGTTGTGTCTCTTCTCGCCACCTGGCCCTCAGTTCACCTTTCCTGGTCTCCAAACTGCCTGCAACAAGGACACCGAGAACTTGAACCCAGCTGGAAACAGTCTCATTTTCTCATCCCCCACCAACAACCCACCTGGCCCCCGAGTCCTGTCCGTTCTGTCTCAGCACTCTTTCTCAGGATTTACTCTCCATCCCTACATCCTAATTCAGGCCCTTTTCCACTTAGGCTTCTGTGATAGCTTAAGACCCCCCTGCCTGGAACTCTATGCCTTTAATCCCTAGGACGCAATCCCAAGGCTCTACCACAAGGATGTTCTCATGCCACTCCCAGAACTTGCCTCCCAACAGGCCAAGTCAGGAAGGGCACTGTAAAATGGCTCAGGGCCTTGGATTTTCCCCAACAGATTCCAAAAGCAGAAAACTGATGTTTAAACATCTCCCCCGGACCAGACACTGAGTGCTGCCTCACTTAATCCTCTCTGCAGCTCTGCAAAACCAGTCTGGGGTCCTTTCACAAACACTGTTCTGTCTGGCTACCCCTGTATCTGTAACCCAGCAGCTGCATTAATCTTACAGCCCTTCCTGGCTCACAGATCTGTGCAGCAGATCCCTGCACTCCCTCTGTGCCAGCACCCCTTCCTGTCCAGACCCCCATGACCACTCTATGGTGCAGCAACTCCCTGACATGCTTGATAAAGGAGTCATGTGACATTTATCTTGATACACTCAGGTCCTGGCAAAGAGCCTGTTCCACAGGTGTTACAGAAATGGTTCATGATGGGGCTGGGGTCCTGGGAGGGTCAGGTCTATGCCTAAGCTTCAAATCAACACATATCTTATAGTGTACCTTAACATACCTCCCCAAAAGCCCAAAGAGCAGGGCCTGGGGCTTTCACGCAGCTTGTTTTCCCACTGTGACTGCAACTAAGGGAAGCCTCGCTTAGAGACAGGAGTACAGTTAGTGACCACCTGGACCAAGTCTAGGTCTTCCTTTCTCTTGTGCTCTCTACCTTTTATCCACATCCCCAGGGTTGCGCATCATTTTAGCTCCCTCCACGAAAGAACAAGGACTCTGCAAGCACAATACCCGGGACCCTCATTCCGTGTGTTAAATGTCAATGTCAGCTGACCTTTCTTTAGTGTGCGCTAGGCAGGCCCTCGGGATTTAACATGTATTGTCTCATTTAATCCTCGTGGCAACCCCACCAGGGACATGGCGTACAACGTTACTCCCATCCAACTGCTGAGGAAACGACCCCCAAGAACAATGGCGCAAAATCAAGCAAGCACTGACTGCGGGCTTCACGTACACTTTGCAGTGCTTTATTTCACCCGCCCCTCTGCACACTCCAGCGATGACGTTACACACTCTATTCCCACAGCCCGGCCACAAATCTAAGGCCCAGAGAAAGTGCCGAACAACCGGACTGGCGAGGCCAGGAGCCAAATCCAGGTCTGCTGGGCTCCTGGGCATCGTCTCCTCCGAACCGGTGGCAGAAGTGTCCCCCAGGAGGCGGCGAGGCCTGGGCTCCCCGGAGCCGGGGCCAACCTCCCCGGCAGCGCACGGGCACGAATTCCGCAGAGCCCGGCCCGGCCCGCAGCGCGCGCGGAAGACCCGAACCGCGGCCCGCGCCGGATCGGCCCGCCCCGCCCCCTCCCGTGCCGTTACCGATTGCGCTGCTCCTTGAAGAGTGCCGTGAGCGCGCGCAGGGCCTCCAGGTCCTGGATGGGCGCGGGGACCATGATGCCCGACAGCCGGGCGGGCTGCGGCCTGGGCGCCGTCATCTTGCCGCTGGCGACGCGGGGTGCGGGCGAGGACGAGGAGGAGAAAGAGACGAGCACAGGGAAGGGGGAGACCAGCGAGAAACGCGGAGGGGAGGAGCAAGAGCGCCACGAGGACGCGCCCCGCAGCCCTACCCCCACCCCCAAGCGCGCGCACCCGCCCGGAGCGCGAGGCGGAGCCCGGCCGCCTCAGGCGCTGGACGCGGACTGGCGGTGGGCGAGGGGCGCGGCGGAAGTCCCGCCCCTGGGGGAAGGGAACGAGGCGGAAGTCCCGCCCCCGGGGAGGGGGCGCGGGTGAAGTCCTCAGGGTAAGAGGGAGGCTCTGGGGGCGCCCCAGGGGTAGGACGCGCCGGAAGCAGGCGCCATGGCAGGGCCGTCATCCTGCGGGGGTTGGGGAACAAGGGTCCCCACGGCGAGGGACCCGGACGGGGGACAGAGAGGGGACCTGGAACAGGGACTGCCCTAGGAGAAGGGGCGACACACTGAGGTGTCAGTTTGAGGGGAATGGAGGGAGGGCCCGGGACGGAGGCGCCCCCAGGGGAGGGAGGCGATACCGGAGGAAGGTGTCTTCACCGGAGAGGGAGCGCAGGTGCTCTGGGGGGAGGCGATTCGGACTAGTGTGGAGGGGAGAGCGCATGGGGGGCAGGACTCCCCTGGGCAGAAGGGGTGCCGGACAGAGGTGGCTCCGTGGGTGGGGGGAGGGGAGAGCCCGACGCTGAGGCTTCCCCCAGGGAGAGGCTGCAGGGCGGAGCCTCCTGGCGGCATGGGAGCAGTGCTCCTCGCAGGTGGTCCTATAGTAGGGAAGATGAGGAGCAAGCGCACCCCAGGGAAGGCGATGCCTTGAGGAGTCCCAAAGAGGGGGCGCCAGGACAGTCTCACCTGAGGAGAGGCCTCCCATGGGAGGGCCCTGAGACAGCGGCCCCCTTAATGTGGAGGAGATGCCCCGAAAGCAGAGGCCTCCCAGGAGAAGGTGCTAGTCAGGGAGTCAGGCAGACTTCCTGCAAAGACCGAAGACCCAGATGCTGCCTTCTAAGTGGGTCAGTGTCCCCAGCCCCAGAGCAGTGGAGCAGCCTGTCACCAGCCGGCAAGTCTTAGTGGGAGAGCTCAGTTCCCAGTTCTTACTGGTCCACAGCAGCACAGGGGGAGAATGCATTGCTCCAGCTCATCAGGCTTGAAAACACAGAAGTCAAAAGGCTAAATTCTACACCAGCGGGGTAAGGCTCGTGGATTTGGGTTTGGTTTTTGTTCTGAGACAAGTTCAGGGCCGGCCTTGACTTCACTATGTAGCCCCAGCTGGCCTCGAACGCGTGGTGATCTCCTGCCAGGCCTGTGTTTTTCCTAAGGGAGATAAATATACTTTAAGAACCAGATAATGCTTCCCTGTCTGGTGTTGATAACCCACATATTTTCCTCCATTACCCTGTCCTTGAGTGTACTTTAGACACATTCCTTCAGCAAGAATCCCTGCCAAGCCCTGTGCGTGCTGGAGATACGAAGATCAGTATGAGATGGTTCCAACCCGGAAAAGGCTGAGACTACTGAGCAGAAAGAGAGACAAACATAGCTGAGTCCAGCTGACTGCCCTGATACAGGATGTACTGATATCTGGGGGCGGCTTTAAACATGCAGACACACCCCTCTGCATTCCAGCTGAGGCGTGGGAGTGGGTTCATAAGGTGACACTTTTGCCATCCATTGCTAAATAAAATTACAGACACCACAAACAGGAGGGAGATGAGCTCTGAGCACACAGGTAACTCAATGCAGTCATTCAGTGTTTCCCGTCTCAGCAACTGCCTGGGCCTTCATTCACGAATGCTTCTGTGTATCTGCTGGAGGCTGGGTCACCTGCCAGCATCAAGACAACTCAAAATGGGTAACAATCCCTGGCTAGCAGGGTAAAACCTGGGTGTTTCCTTGAGGAGTGGTGAATAGTCCAATGTTGCATGTTGTACATGGAGGCCTTGGCCATTAGTTTTCTGTCCTCAGTTGTAAAACAAAACTCCAAATCACCCAAAACACATTCACTCTAACTTACTATTTTTGTACCAAAAATAATTGGACCCAACATCTCCAGCCCTCTGTGTCTCTTTGTCTGTCTGTCTGTCTGTCTGTCTGTCTCTCCCTGTCTGTTGTACACACTGATCTTGACCTCCTGAGTTCTAGATCTCCTGTCTCAGTCTCTCAGGTAGTTTGGACTACAGGTGCATGTCAAATTAACTCTTAATGAGCTTTCCTAATTAATTTATTTCACAGTGTAACACCACCCAAACTTCTGAAGGGCTGAAATTTTCCTCCACAGCATTTAACCTTTCTATGTTGTTTCTCTTTCCCATATTCTAATCTGCTCTATTAATGTATTTGTTTGTTGACATTTATCTGTTTTGTTATTGCTAGAATATAAGCTCCAGGAAGATAGAGTCTTGGCGTTTATGTTTATTTTTGTATGTCCAGCCTATCACCTAGCAAAAAATCAACTATATGGAAATGATGCAATAAGTAATTGAATTAGTGAACAAATAATATTGTAGAAATAGTCTTTATTTTCATAAGGAAGAAAGGAAATAGCATGTGTCCAAATGTAGTACAAGTCAGAAAGTTCGGGAAAGAGGGAAGGAGAGTCAGGTGTGGTGGTGCACACCTGTGATCCCAGCACTCTAGGAGGCTGAGGCAGGAGGATCGAAAGTTCCAGCAACTTAGCAGTTTAACAAGGCCCTATCTCAAAAGGACTGGCGATGTAGCTTAGTGGGAAAGTGCTGAGTTCAACCCCAGAACTGGGAAAAAGGAAGAAGGGAAAAAAGGAGAGCGAAGAATGAGAAAAGACAGATTAACAGAACAGATAAAAAGAAGTATGGGAAAGAGAAGCAAAATGAAACTGAATCAGTCAAACAGTGGGTGTTTTGACCACCCAGAATTGACTAGAGGATGTCAACCTTGACCGAAGCCATGGAACTAAGTTAATGTTTTACCTAGGTTAAATGGCATCTTCTAATGTTATGTAACTATTTACCTTAGATAAACCAGATAAATATGCCACCAGGTTGATGTACATGGCTTCCCCTCAGATAAAATCTGTGAAATAGATTTGTGTCTTGAGCCCACTAAAGAAGAACTGAATCAGCAATTACTCGGTAATTTTTTTAGAAAGCAAATTGCTAGTTGCAGTGCAAACACCTGTAAACCCAGCAGTCTGGGAAGTTGAGGCAGGAAGATCACAAGTTCAAGCCCAGCCTGGGGAGTTTAGCAACTTAGTGAGACCCTGTCTCAAGAAAAAAGAGCTAATAATGTAGCCCATAGTGAAGTCCTGAGTTCCAGTGTCACAAATGAAAGGAAGAAGGGAAAATCAAAGAGAAAGGTGAAGTACAAGGCAAAACCAATTTGAACCAAACTGCAAATAGTTATGACCAGATACCGAGCAAGACAGAAAGGCGGTGCTGGTAGAGCAGAGGGAAGGTGCGCAGCAGGTGGGTAGCAGAGTTCTTGTTTGTGTTGCTCCTGTATCTGAAATTCTTCTCAGCATCTCTGCATGTGGTTCTCTCCCTGGAAAGCTCATCGCCACCTAAACGTCGTCAGGAGCAGCTCTAGTCAATAGACACCTCTTGAATGGTTTAGGTGTAAAATGTCCCCCAGTGTCCCATGTGCTCAGAAGTGGGGCTTTTGAAAGATGATTGGATCATGGGGCAGTTCACCCATCAGGGGATGAGTTTGTGGCTGAGGTAGGTCCTGGTTGGAGGTGGTCACTGGGTATGCGACCCGGGAGGTTGTACTCTTGTCTCTGGTCCTTTTTCCCTCTCTGTCTCCTGGCTGCCATTAGTGAGGCGCTTACCTCCCCCAGACCCTTATATCACGCTGTATCTGCCGTGGATTCAACTAGCCATGTACTTAACCCACTGAACCCCTCTCTGGGGGGCAGACTTTCAGCGGCCTGCAGAAGAGAGACCCTGGCGCCTTGGGACTTGCACCATGTGGTTGACTGGGGTGCTGGGAGAACAAGGCTCACAGCCACCCCCCTGCCCTCTGGGGGGTGGCTGTGAGCCTGCTGGCGCACAGGCTGAGAATCAGACATCTCATGTCGTCCTGTCCCCTCCCCCTGCTTAGCAAGTGGGAGCCAGTTAACTACACATCTTGTGAAAAGATTGGCTATGTTATTTAGTATGAACTCCCCATAGGCAAAGATAAGGACAACCATTTGGAAGAAAACAAGAGACAATATGACAGATAGTGAAGATCTCTGGTCGTCTAGCTTTGAAATTTATGCTTTTTTATGTCCCATTCTGTTCTGTTCTGTTTTGTTTAATTTTACCCCCTTTAAAATAAAAAAAAATTAAAAAATTTTTAAAAAACCACTGAAACCGTGAGCCAGATGAACTCCTTTAAGTTTCAGTGTCAAGTATTCTGTCTAAGTGACACTTTCCTCGGCTTTGACACTTTGTGCTCCTGTGCCCTGTATCACAAGCATCAGGCAAAAACACCTTGACACACAGGAATGGGCTTTTGTGCTGGAGCCCAAGAGAGACAGTTGTGGCATTCTAAGGTGACGAAAGATGTACAAGATGGTTCTCTCTTCAATGCTGGATTCCCTGGTATGAGTCCCAGTCTAGCTTTCTCACTACACATCTGTTTATGTCCCATCTTCCAAAGTTAAGGCAGAGATTTGGTCTTCCTCATCTCAGCCTTCTCCTTAGATCCCATGGTGTAAGGATTTGTTGAACCAAAGACTTAGGAGATCAAGAAAGGAAGAAGAAAAGGTAACGGTAAAACTGTTCAGGGTAGGGCTAGGCAAACTGCAACCCATGAGCCAACTTTTCCCTCCACTTATTTTCATAAATAAAGTTGCGCTAGACACTGTCACTGTCACTCATTTACATATTGTTTGTGGCTCGTTTGGCACTGCAATGGCCAAGTCCAGTAGTTGTGACACAGACTGGACGGCCTAGAAAGTGTGAACTCTTCAGCCCTTTTACAGAGGAGGTTTGCAGGCCCTGGTAAAGAGCACAGGCCCTGGGCTGGGATGCAGCTGGATGGTCTGGCGCTGGCCCAGTGTGCGTGAGGCCCTGGGTTTGACCCCAGGAACCACACAAAAACATGAGCACTGCCAAAAAGAAGAAGACCTGGATGTTATGAGCCTCAATTTGGTCTCTTAAGACCTGGCCTCAGACCATCTCATCAAGCTTTTAAAAAAGAATACTCTTAGCACTTTTCTACCCATAAGCTGGGACAGAGATAGGGCAGGCTGTCGGGCGGGTTCAGTGAGGTAGGTGGTGTCAGTCCTGTGTTCCTCAGAGACTCGGCTTTGCTTGGGAAGCAACACTGAGCTGTGTAGCATAGGCTGGAAAGGCCCACAGACAGGATGCATAGACTGCAAGATGGAGTGAAAGAAATCATTCAGCATAAAAAAATAAAACACAGAAAGACTGAGACAGAGAACAGACTGGGAAGGTCTCATGTGTATCCCTGCAGTCTCAGAGAAATAGGGCAGAGGGATTCAAGCCACAGATTCAAGAAGCTCCAGGAATACAAAGCAACATAATTTTAAAAACAGCCTCTTTATAGACGTGTCACGGTGAAGCTGTGGAAAAGGCAATGTCTGATAAAAAGCTAGAGGAAAACAAAGTTTCAGAAGAGTAAGAGTGTGAATAGACTGTTCCCCATGGAAACGCTGGAAACCAAAATAGTGACATTCTGTTTTCAGTGTGTTAAAAAATATAAATCACCACCAAGAGATCTGTGCTAAAGAAGGTACAAAAGGGTGTGAAGTAAACCAGACACAGCGACACAACTATAACCCTGGTGATCAGGAGGATGAGGCAGGAGAATTTCGAGTTCAAGGCCAACCTGGCCAGCATGGCAAGATCCTGTCTCAAAAAAGAAAAGTATGATTTAAAGAAGACAATCCTGGATGGAAGATGAGAGTTGCAAGAAAGAATGAAGATCATCGAAAATCAGTACATCCAAGTTGGACATGGTGGTGCACACCTGTGATCCCAGTGTTTGAGAGGCTGAGGCAGGAGGGTTGTGACTTCAAGGCCAGCCTGAAGTACACATCAAGACCCTGTCTCAAAAAACAAGCAAACAAACAACAAAAACAAAACTTGGCTTCATCAAAATGAGCATCTGAAGCAAAAACAATAACAAAGCAACACGACTCACAGGGTTTAAAGTGTACAAGAAACCAGAATGTTAGTGATGTGGCTCTGCCGCAAACCATCGTGACACTCCTGGGCATTGTCCTCTCCTGCCCCCAGCTGGTGCTGCCAGTCTCTCAAAAGGCCACCTCAGTGCAGGTGTGGCTTCTTCTTGAGGACTTCCTCTGTTGCAGCCAAGATCACAGGAGACCATACTTGGAATCTGTCTGTTAGCAGTGACACTATCTGTACCCCAGCAGCCAACTACAAACATCTGGCATAATACTATGGGAGAGCACCTTACAGGGAGGTGCCATTTGGCCTGCGACTGCCACTGAGGGTGGACAAAACCAAAGTGCTTTGTGAACAAACCCATGACAAAGTTCCACTCCTGGGTTAGATGACAGAGACTCTCCTAGATGACCAATACACACACCTCCGCCCACCCAGGAAAGCGTCATGAAACCTAGACATACCACGGGAAGCAACACAGCAAATGTCTTGGGAGTGAGAAGCAGACAGACTCTGATGACAGGTCCCCAAGGGAGGGAGACAGTGTCATGAGTAAGCTCCTCTCTGTGGCTGTATCTAATTGTAGCACAGGCTGGGCATGCATGTGCAAACCCTGCATTCTTTCTGGCCCAGGGAATGCAAAAATAAATGTAAGAAAATGTAGCTACTGAAGAGACTGAGCACCCCAAAGAGAGGCAGAGCCAGACAAGAGATCCTCAGTGAGCTCCATCCCTATCCCTGAGTTTCCACAGAATCTTACCATGGGGTTCAAAATCAAAGCAGCTCAGCTGAAGACAAAAGGTATGAAGCAAGACTGGAGTGACCCCTAAAGAAGTTTTCAATCTGAGTCCATGAAAGAAAATTGCCTACAAAAACAAAGGAACTAACACTCAACACAAGAATATAACGTAATCCAGAATCTACGTAGTTTAATAATCACAATATCTGCTATAATCCAAAAGCCACCTGAAATACAAAGAAACCAGGTGAAACCCACTCTCAAGAGGAAAGAAAATTAATTAATGGAGCAGATGTTAGGACCACCTAATTTTAACAAAATTTAAAACAACATTTATAACTAAAGTCTATGATGGGAAACAAAACATGTCTTCAATGAATACAGACCTCAAGGGACAAGTGGTAAATCCCAGCAGAGACATAAAAACAAATTTTAAAAGACAAAGTGGGAATTATAAACTTAAAAAATACTACTTCTGAGATTAGAAGTTTACCAGAAGGACTTGACAGCCAAGGAACGTAAGAGGAGAAAGAATAAGTGAAACTGAATCAGTGAGTGCATAAGAAAAATGGTAGCTAGCTCAAACATGTCTAAGGATAAGGAAAAAAGAAAAAATGTCAAAAATATAGTGAACAGAAAGAGTCTCAGGGGACTGTTTGACTCCATTCAGGGGACTGTTTGACTCCATTCAGGTATTACTGTCATTACATATACATTATAAAGGAGAAAAGGTTATTTGGCTTGTGGTTCCAGGGGTTTCAGTCAATGGTTGGCTGGTTCCAAGACACAAACATGGCAGAAGAAAGCTAATTGCAGCCAAGAAGCAGGTAAAGCAAGGAAGAGCCTGAGATAAAGGGGGTAGGGACCAGATATAGTCCCCAAGATCAGGTACCCCATGAGTCAGCAAGGCACACCTAGAAGTGTGCTTTATTAATCTCCTAGGCACCTTTGTAGCCAATCAAGTCAGCAATCAAGATTAACATAGCAGGTAAATACAGATTTCTGATTATCATATTTTCATGGTGAATTTTCTCTTTCATCATTATGAAGTGTGCCTTGGAGTCAGCCAACCAGGGACTGAAACTATGAGCCTGTGTAACCTTTTTCTCCTTCAAACTCTGTGTGTTACATCTTTTGTCCCAACAATGGAAAAGTGATTAACACAGAAAATTGATACCAGAGAAATGGGTTCACTGCTTTGACTATACCTGATAATGTGGTTCCAAAGCCTTTGTGGGAGGAATTTTGGAAAAATTCAGAGATGTGTTCTAAGGAAACCCTGAAATCAATAAGCAGGTTTTAATGGATGATTCTGATGGAGCTCAGGAGACCAGAATGCTGATGGAAAGGCATGTAATAAAGGCTATGTGCATAAGGTTTCAGATGAGAACAAAGACTCTACAGGAAATTGAGCAAGAGGCCATTCATATTACATTCCAGCAAATAACTAGCCTTCATTGTATCCATGCCCTAAAACTCTGTATAAAGCTCAATTTAGAGGTAATGGGCTGAATTGATTTGATGGAGGAAAGTTCCAGATAGTCCAATGCCAGGTATGGTATGGTTACTATTGGCTGCTTTAGTTATATTTACAGTGAGAATCAGGTTCAAAAAAATGGAACTAAAATATTTGAAAAACTTGCAGTTTGACCATTAAAAAAATACTATAAAGTTGAGACCAAAGGAAGTATGGTTACTGAGTAGATGTGTCATTCAAAAAAAGGACTTTGTACTGGACAAGAAAGATACCTTGAATGGCTGGGGATATAGCTCAGTGGCATGGCACCTGCCTGGTAAGTGTGAGGTCCTGAGTAAGATTACCAGCTTTAAAAAAACAAAAACAGAAGAAAAAAACCTTTGAGGGCATTTCATCAAAAGGCCAGACCCCCAGGCATCATAGGCTTGAGGGTGTAAACATATAAACTACTGTTCAAAAAGTGTAAACTGCTTTGAAAAACTGCTCTGAGAAGAAAGTCCCAGAGCATCCTGCTCACTGAGGGCTGCTTAGGGAAGTGTTTCCCTGCACTGTGCCATGCAGGCACACAGAGACCGCTGCAGCCATGGTCCAAGGGGGACTAGCTACCATTCAAGGGGTGCCAGATATTGAAATCATCTACTTGGTACTGATGCGCATACATACAGAATGCAAGAATTATGAAGTCACAGAGGCTTCCACCTAAAGTTCAAAGGGAGCCCTGGGAAGTCAAACAATGAGTGACAGAATCTCAGCTCGTTCTGGGAGCCACTAAGAGGGCAACTCATGGAGTTGTGAGAATGAAGCTGAAACCGCAAGGAAGACCCAGAAATGCAGAAAGCCATGAGCATTTAGCCGAACCATCCCAAGAGAGAAGACACATGGGCTTCAACCTGCAGCAGCAAGAGAAACACTGAAATGACACCCAGATTTGGAGGCGGATTTATTTACATCAACGGGCACAGATCGGGATCATTCCCAGAATATAGGCCCTGATGTCTGATGGCCCACGGCTTTTACATAGTGCACAGCAGGTGGTACAAGGGGGACAGAACAGCCTGGCAGCTCTTCCGGTCGGCTAGCAGGGTGAGATCATCGGTGACAGGGTAGATTAATGATCGTCAGTTCATGAAGCTTGGTACGGTGGCACAGTCAGGCATCCTGCATGTTCGGTTACACTCTCATGGTTACAGGGGTCAAAGCAGTGATTACAAAGCCATGAAGCAGCTACAGAGCTGGGCAGTCTCAAAAGAATGAAGTTTTTGAAGAACAATCTCTCTTGTACAATTTTTCCCTCTCATTTCCCGTCTTCTCATTACTCAGAAAATTCTTTTTCAGTGCTGGGGCTGTTCTTTTTATCTGAAGCTGCATAAGGAGGGGCAGCTCTTTACTTATGTAATCCAATTAATCAGGGAGGGCCCTATCAGGAGAAGTAGCATAAGGGCTGCGAGGAGTCCCCAAAGGGGACAGTTGAGGTCCCAAGCCAGATAGGCCTTGGAATCATCCCGGTTTCTGCTTTCCTTCTTGAGCCTGGCTATTTAACCTCTCTTGTAATTGCTGCAGGCCTTCTTGGACTATTCCAGACTTATTAGCGTAGGAACAGCAGTTTTCTCCTAGGGCATTACGAACTCCTCTTCGTTGTTCTTGTTCGGCTAATTGAGGGGTGACCTTAAGGTGCTATGTTTCTATCACCCTCGGGCCCCCCTCTATAGGAGGCTATGGACACACCTTCCCAGGAGAGGCAGCTAGATTCCATTCTGGAATTTGTCTCCAGGGCACAGATAGAAATCAAAGCCTGACACCATGGATTCCTCTTGGGGTCCTCTGGGCGCTTTTTGACAATGAACATCCATGTGTCTGGAATGGTAATAATTTGGCAAAGACCAAATCTGAGAATAACTGGGCCTTGACCACTGCAGAGTTTGGACTGAATTACCTCCCAGGTGTCCCTTTTTACCAGGTGAAACTCAACAGGAGCTCAGGTTGTGGCAGTTTGATTTTCCATGGTTAAATTAAACAGAGCCAGAACCTGGACCCCAACATTAAGTGTCATGCTGCAGTGTACCCAGTGTCCTGGCCATGAAGCTGTGAGAGTTAATGTCTGCCTGCTAGGTTTTGCTTTTGCTTTTGCTTTGGTCCAAGCCTTCTGCTTCTCCTCCTCCTGCTTCTCCTCTTCCTCCTGCTTCTCCTCCTCCTCCTCCTCCTCCTCCTCCTCCTCCTCCTCCTCCTCCGTACTGGCGATCAAACTCATGACCTCATGCTTGCCAAGCAGGTGCTTATGCTGCTGAGCTAAATTCCCCACCCCTGTTCCATTGTTTCCTCTCCCTACCATTCCTTTCTTCTGCCGTTGTATCTTGGGAGACTATGACTTGCTTTGCCGGTGTTATGGGTTCACAGCTGAAAGTTTGCCTTGAGTCTCAAGGAGACTTTGGGCTTGGACTTTTGAGCAGGGCTAGAACTGTTGAGATGCTGGGAAAGCAGGATAGCTACAACATACTGGGTTGAATTATGATTTTGTTATAGTCTGTATTTGGTGATTAAGTGATTTAAGAGATGTGTCTGGGTGTCAAGTTGATAAGTAGATTTCTGGTGATCAGTCTTTATTGTCAGCTTGATTGGCTTGAGAGATGCCTAGGAAATTAACAAAGCATACTTCTGAGTGTGTCTGACTAGGTCCTGGGAGCTGTGACTGTTTTGGATACTTCTCTCTAGTTGGTGGAATAAAATACCCAAAATGAAGGAAGGAAAGGTTTATTTAGCTCACTGTTTGTGGAGGTTTCAGTCCATAATCAGCTGGCTCCAAGGCAGAGTGCCCTGCAACACTTCAAAGCAGCAGCCAGCAAAAGCAACCAGAGCAGACAGGGGAAGAACAAGCCTCTTTTCCTCCCTTATATTGTACACAGGCCACTCCTCCCACTGGAGGGCCGATGCAGCCTCCGCAGAATCTCTGTGCCCTCCTCTTGCACAGGCTGAGGATGTTTGCAAAGTAAGGATCCTGGTTCCCTGCTGAGTCTCTTGGTTAAACTTCTAGACTTCTCCAGTTGAAACAATGTATCAACCAGAACAGGAACTGTATCCTTCCTTGGTCCCTGTCCCCATCCTCTCTGGCTCTTTGCTTTCTCTGCTTCTGGGCTGCTATGATGTGAGCATTTCTCTTCTGCCATGTTTGTGCCTTGGAGCCAGACACCCATTGACTGAAATCACTGCAACATGAGTCAAATAAATTTTTCCTTTAAAATGTATATGTTGGACATTTTGTCTCAGCAGCAGAAAGGTAATTAACGCATTGCACAACAAGAAAGTTTCAAATAATTGAAGCGAAGTTGATAGCATTCTAGGGAGATGCATAATTCCACAGTAACAACTGGCTAAAACAACTACAGGAAAATTAGCAAAGACAGAATGCCTGAACAATACTGCCACCCTCTGCTGTTTAATTACAATTTTATAGCACAACACCCAACAATAGTAGAATGTACATTATTTTCAAGTACACACAGGTAAACCATATTCTGAGCTGTGAGATAAACAATAAAATATTTAAAAATATTCCTTGTCATCTCAAAACTTGTGGGATAAAGTTAAAGCAGTATTAAGAGGGAAATATACAGTTTCAAATGCCCACTTTGGAGTAAAGCAAAGGTCTCCAATCTATTATCTATGCTTCTGCCATGAAGTACTAGAAAAATATAAGCAGCTCATCTTTCTAATGTGTCACACACGGGGTTAGGAAGCTCAACTGTGATTTACTGTCATATCCCAGTACCTGGCACAGAGCTGTGCTTTGACACCCTCGTTCCAAGGTGCCAGCTTCCCTGTACCACCCACTGGCTGGGGACCTTTGTGCAGGTCACGCATCTCCTGCAGCCCCTCTTCCTTATCTGCAGTGAGGAGAGCTAGCTCCAAGATGACAAGAAACACCGTGGCACAGTTTGTGACAGCGGAATCTTGGAAACAGCCTAAGTGCTCACCAACTGATGAAGGATAAAGAAGATGCAGTTCCCTTACACAATGGAGTACTACTCTGCCATAAAGAAGGATAGGCCCGAGACATTTCTGGGTAAATGGCTGCATCTGGAGGTTGTTCTCAATGAAATAAACTGGACACACATGTAAATACCACAGTGTTTCTCTGGTGTGAGAAACTGGAAGTGTAAATAAGAACCAAAATGTCTAATAGATACTGTGAAACAGGATGAAAATGTTCAAACGGGGAGGAGAACGAGGGAGGTGAGGGGGGAAAGGCAAAAAAGGAAAAATTTTTTAAAAATGAGAAAAGAAAGGAAAAAGCTTTTGTACATGGGGAGGGGAAGAGGGGAGGAGAATGGGGGAAAGGAACGTCGTGTCACACACGGCACAAATTCTCTACGAGGCACGGGATCACCATGTGTATCTAAAATGCACCAGTAAAATCTGATTGCGTTCAAAATGAAAACCGTGACGTCTCCAGGGGGCAGCACCGGAAGCCCTGCTCTAGGCCAGCAGCGGGCGGCCTGGCTCCTCCGCAGGCCGGAAAGCAGGGCCACCTGCTTGGCTGGCGGCAGCGGCTGCGGCTGCAGAGAGGGGCCTGCGTGGGGCGGCGGGACAGGTGCTGCTGAGCCCGCGGCCCTGCCCGAGGGGGAGGGCGGAAGGAGAGGCCAGCCGCGAGGTGTCCCCTGCGGCCAGGGCCCTGGAGGTGGCAGCAGGGAGCGGGATCAGCAGGAGGTCACGCGGGGGGGGGGGAGCAGAGGCCGGAGCCTCGGAAGCTGCGGTCCGGGCGTGGGACGGGCAGCGGACCTGCGGGAGGACAGCGGACCGCCCCCGCGAAACCCGGCTGCTCCCTCTCCCGGGCCTCCCGCTCTGGCCACCGTCCTGGCCGCCCGGGCTGCTCTGTTCATCTTCCCTCCCCTTCTGTGCCCGCTGCTCCGAGGGACCCTGCTGAATCCGCTTCTCCATTCTAGCGTTTCTTATTTTCCTTTCCTTTCCTTTCCTTTCCTTTCTCTTTGTTTCTTTTTCTTTCTTTTCCTTTCTTTTTCTTGCTCATTCTCTCTCCTCTTTCTTTCTCCCTTCTTCCTTCCTTCCTTCCTTCCTTCCTTCATTCTTTCTCTCTGGCTCCACCAGTGCCAGGCAAATACTCCCTCCCCCACTGAGCCACACCCCAGCCCACACCCACACATTTCTGAACAATTTCAGAGCGAGACTCCTGCCCAGGAGCTCTGGATCTCACCAGGCGGGCTGAGCGATGGCCAGGGCAGAGAGCAAAGAGGGTGGAGGGGCCTCAGAGGGGCGGAGGTGGCACAAAGCTGTGGTCACCTGCATGCAAGTTCTGGGGGGCCAGGAGTTTAGCTCAGTGGCACAGCACCTGCATGGCAAGCGTGGGGTCCTGAGTTCAATTCCAGACACTAAAAAAGGAAAAAACTAAGGATGTGAGCTCTAAACCTACACTGCTCATCACGGTGGGGCTCCCAGAAGAATCTCATGGCCTAGCTTCAGTAAGTCAAGGAAAAATAACCTAAAGAGAGGACACTGCAGCGAGCCCCTGGCGTGTGTGACACACAGCAGGCACTGGAGTCCCCCTCACGTGTGACAGATGTGTTCCAGGGGCCCCCGTGGATGATTGAAACCAAGGAGAGTGCCAGACGCCACACACACCGTGTTTTTCCTGTACATACCTATAATAAAGTCAATTTATAAATCAGGCCCTCCAAGAAGTTAATAACCAACATGAGATCAGACTTTTGTCATGAAAGTTATGCACACGTGGTTTCTCTCAGAACGTCCTCCTGTCTTGCCCTCGCCACGGATGGGGTAGGAGACACAGTGCCCACATGTGGAGCGGAGTGAGGGGCCTGTGAGTGAGTGATGTGGGCTCCTACCTGGGCAGCATGGACCCAGCCCCAGGGCCCGCTGAAGCATCTGCTCACCAAGCTGCTGAGCGGCCAGGGATGGTGCCACCCAGAACAGGTGCGCAGCAAAGGAGGGTACCTTTCCTGCCACATGGGTCCCAACAGGTCTCTTCATGCTCCTCAGACTGGCCTGCAGTTTAAACCTTAGCAGCCAAGACTGGACATGGTAGCCCAAGCCTGTAATTCCAGCACTCAGGAAGCTGAGGCAGGAGGATCACTGCAAGTGTGAGGTCAGTGTAGCCTACAAAGTGAGTTCAAGGCCAACCTGAACTACATAGTGAGACACTGTCTCAAAAAACAAACCAAAACCTTAGCAGCCGTTTATTTCTGGATGTAATTGTTCCAGATCATAGCTGACCTCTGGGAACAGAAGCAAAAAGCCAAACTGAGGCGTCGGAATGGGCACCCCATTGCCCTGGCTCCCTTCCTGTAAAGCGTGCAGAGCAGAGCCTTCCTCACGGCATCCTGGGTGGGGAAGGAGCCAAGCTCCACGCTAGCCCTGACTCACTTCCTGAACTCGGTTTCTTCGTCAGGAAAATGGGCCCATGGTGTCTGGGAGAAGGGTATGTCTATGAAGATATGTCACAAGTGAAAACGTTTCAGACTCAAGTTGGCAAACCGCTATTGCCGCTCCCCAGGGCCAACCTGGATCACCCTGGTCCTGGTCTCCAGAGAAGACAGCAGCAGTGCTGTTCTATCCGCATGTCCTTATTGGTCCTTCCGGTGGAGGTTTGTGCCTCCAGGCTATGGCTGGGGCACTGCCGGTCAAGTCGCCTGTGTCCAGATCCTACCTGGAGTGCTGCCTGTGACCTGGGTGTGTCATGCGACCTTGGAGGGGCTTAGGGTGCACCTGAGAGGCAGGGATGGACGTGGTCAGCGTGAGCAGTCGGCAAAGGGTGAGCAGTGCCAGTGTTAGCTGGCACCGTACCCCACCTTTTGAAGTCACCCCGTGACCCAAAAATGCCATGTCCCCCCCTCTTCAAATGCATGGCGGTCTCTACCCTTTGCCCCCTCGGGATGGCCACACAGCTCCATCTGGGCTTGGGCTGGACGCCCCAAGAGTGGACACGCATCCAGAGTGACTGTCCCCATCCGCAGGCACGTCCCAGCTTGGCTTCCTGTTATTTCTGTTACATCTGGGTGACCACCACCCCACCACCGTGCACGGTGACACCCAGAGGGAAAAACAGTGAAGTGATTGATGGTTTGAACATTTTCTAACCTAGGCTCCAGGATAGGGGATATTCGCACAGGACTGGGGGGTCGGGAGGCGAGGCCAGGGCAGAAGGGTTGGAGCGGGTCTCCTAGGAACTCCTGGCTGCCCTCTGCCGCCAGCAGGCTCCTTGGTCCATGCTCTGGTCTCATTTCTGCCTCCAACTCAGAGCACTGCCATCCACACCCAAGGCTCCCTGTCCCCTCTCCTGTGCCCCCGAGGCCTCTGCCACAGTGCAAGTCTGCACTGCCCACGAGTACCCCGGGCCTCTCCACGCCGTCCCTCCTCGCCCACCTGCATTTATGCTCACGCAGACACACATCTCTGTGTGCTTTATTTTCAGGATTGGAGGCATTATTAGATTATTGGTTTTGAATCTTTCTTTCTTTCATATCTTGGGTTTGAAACTAGCACCTTTACACATCTTTAGCCCTTTTTAATATTTTCTTTTTTTGAGACAGGAGCTCAGTAAACTGCCCAGACTGAGCTCCAACTTGCATCCTCCTGCCTCAGCCTTCCAGAGCGCTAGGATAGCAGGCCCACACCCCCAGGCCCGGATTGCAGCATACTTCTTTGTGCCGGTATGTAGGTCTTCAAAGACATCAGTCTCAGGTGTAGGAAATGGAACAGAGGGAGCGATTTCAGAGCTCAGCACAGATGAGGGGCTCAGCACAGCACCGGGGCATGTCGGTGGCATGAGAAATCAGAGACAATACCCTGCTTGGGGGACTCCGGGTGGGGACACCTGAGGGGCCACAAGAGCCAGGGCACTACTCCCTGCGGGTCATTTCCATACATTCCTAGTTTCCCGTGCTGGGCGCCCCGGCTGTGCTGTGGAAACCGCGCGAGGAGCTGGCCACAGCACGGGCCGCAGAGCGGAGGCGGCAGGCGAGCGAGCGAGGCCGCTTTGCAGAAAAGCGCAGGACCCGCTTGGAGGACCCTGCGCTGTGCAGACAGGGCAGAAAGCAACTTGGCCGAGCCCCAGCCGCGGGCGGCCATTTGAGGCCGCCGAGCGCCTCCTGGTGGCCGCTGGTGAAACGCTCGTGTGGAGGAGGCTGACCGGGTGCCTGAGCTCGCTCGGGGCTCCGGGAGCTGGGGTCCCCGCACCAGCAGGACCTGGGCCAGGTGCGCAGCTCCCAAGCTCACTCACCCCTTTTCCTCGCCGAAGCAGCCCGGAGCGCTCTGGTCCTCATCCTGGTCAGATACTGGCTCAGAGGCCCCCCTACCCTTCAAGAAGCAGGGGGGGATCTTTCCTCCTGGGACCCACCCGCCCGGGCCAGCGCCGAACCCCTGCTCCCCAAAGAAGATAAAATATGTCCCCGGGGCCGAGCTGGAGCCAGGGCTTCGTAGTGACATGGTGACTCATGTTCAGAGCCACCTGCCAGAGGGAGGAGCCCGACCCAAGTCAGGGCTCAGCCCGGCCTGCACAGGGACACCGTGGGGACCCCCGCCGAGCAGCCCTCTTGGACAGGTCTCTGCTGCTTACCAAAACCGGCGTCCTGCCATTTGGCCTCCCTTGGCCTGTCCATCCTGTGATGACAATCGGAACAATTTTTGTCTTTTTTTTTTTTTTTTGGTACCGGGGATTGAACTCACGACCTCATGTTTGCCAGGCAGGTGCTTAAGCCACTGAGCTAAATCCCCAGCCCAATTTTTGTCTTTCAGGCGATGACTTGGAGCAGCTACCAGCAGCTCAGCATGTCCAGCTCCCCTTCCTGCTCTAGAGCAGACAGCTCTGCCCCACCCCGGGGACGCTTGGCCGTCTGGGGACCTTCGGGCTTTCAGACCCGGGCAGGAAGGAGGCTACTGACACCTAGTGGGCGAGGCCAGCAGTGCACAGGATACTGCGGCCAGCTGCGCTCACAATCAGAGGTCCCAAGGTCAGCGGCCCCCAGGGCCAGAGCCCCTCAGGGGAGTGCTGCAGGGTCACCGGAGCCAGGTCCTTGCGCGGTGATTTTCAAGCGTCACGACGTGCAGACCTGCAGCCCGAATCAGAGCAGTGTGGACATTGCAGGCCCCGGACACTGGGGGTCTCTCAGCACGATCTTTTGCTCTGGAGCCCTTGTGACAATCCGTGGCTCGTGTGACTTGTGTGGCCTTAAGTGGTGCTTCTGAGCAAGGGACTTTGAAGCTCAAATCTGAACACGGTTAAATAAAAGCCAGCTGAAAACCAGCATCATGTGTCTACACGTGAAGGGGGTAAAATGAACATCCCTTTTACAGAGACTCAGTTTTATGTGATTACTACTTTACAAATGCGGGTTTGAGCTGTTTCTTTTAACAAAGAAATGGTGAGACCCTGCTAAAGCCCTCCGGAGCAGCAGAACAAAGGAAAAGCCTCTCATCAAGTCAAATGTGAAAGGCCCGCTCCCAGCGTCCCTAATTACAAGTTGGAAGGGCGGCTTTGGCCCGCTGACATTCGAGATTGGTTTTCACGTGCTCAGGCTACGCCCCTGAAGATTTTTAGAAAGTTTCACGATACGGAGACATTGCTGAAAAATCAATCGGCTGCTTGACTTGCACTAAGCAGTCGGATGCGGAGATCAAATCCGAGTCTGCTTACTCGACTTAGAGCATTTCTGGTTATCTCGGGCAAAATGAGGTGGCCACTGTAACCCAGGTCCTGAGAGGAGGCAGCCGCTGCCCCTGCTTTCCTGTGGTTTTCACAAGGCGCTGGGAGGGGCCGGGCCACAGGGCGCAGGGAGCCCTAGGATCTGACACTGCTGGTCCCTCTCAGGTTCTCCAGGGAGCCGCGGGTGCCGGCTTCCTTTATCAAGGGCAAGTGCTGGGGGACACCAGCTCTTGCTCCCGCTTTCCCTCCGTCCTCTCTCTTCTCTCTCCTTCCTTCTTCCTCCGTCTCTTTTCCCCTGCCCCTCCCACACTGGGGCCTGGCGCATTCGACACCCAAGGTCAGCCACTGAGCTACACCTCAGCCTCCGAGCCGCCTCTTCCATGAGACCTTCAGATCTGTTCGCCAGAACACGGAATTCCAAAGCCAGCTGCAGGCCACTCTTGCCCTGTCCTGAATGCTCAGTGTTTGCTGAAAATAGCATCGGAATCCAAGGGAGCCAAGCTCGAGAGTCGATCTAGGCTTCCAGGTGCCTCTGCTCCAGAAGCCTGCGTCCACGGAGGAGCTGTCTCAGCGTGGGGTCAGGGCGTGGAGGCCTCCCGCTCCCGTGCCCGGCGTCCCTTCCCGGGCGGAGGAGGCTCTGGCAAATAGTTATAAATCACATTTCAGCGGGGAGGACAGCGCTCAGGAGCCCTCGCCTCGGGGAACCTCTCCAATTTGTCAGTTAGAATTCAGCCTCTGCAGGGAGCGAGCCTCAGCTTGTCGGGGAGGCGGCTCCGTCCCTCCGTCCGTCTGTCTGCCGGCGTGGGGACCTGTTGCAGAGCAGAGAGGCAGGAACACAGCGAGGAATGCAGCCCCTCTGTGTGGAAGGCTCTGTGTCCTGCTCTGGCCTGAGTCACTTTGCCGAGTTGCTCGCCCGTGCACGGCCTTTCTCAGATCCCAAGAGGGCACAGGAATGATCATGCTGGAAAGCACAAGGCCGTGTGCACACCTGCCATCCCAGCCCCTCGGGAGGCTGAGGCAGGGGATCACTATGAGTCCAAGGACAGCCTAGGCAACACAGTGAGTTTACGGCCAGCCCGGAGTACATAGCGAGACCCTGTCTCCAAGAACACCTCAGCCTCCAAACAGCTCAAACAAAAACAAAAGTCGCCAGCCTGGAAGGGTGCCTAGGTTAGGGCCAGTGCAGGCCCTGAGCACCAGTAGATGGACAGGGGACATTGTTCTCCACCTCGGACGCAGCCAGCTGGGAGCTGGGCACAGACCTGGGCGCCCACAGCTGACCACCATCTCCGTCAAGCCCTCCACGACTAGCGCTTGGACCTGGGCCCAAGGCTGCTCGATGGCCATGTGCCTCCAGGCACCCGGGGGGAGCCAGCTGCCTGATCCACAAAGCGCAGGTGAGGGCGAGCCCAGTGGCTTCTCCAGGGGCAGCCGGTGGGCTTCCGGCTCCCTCCCGTGGCCACCCTCCCAGTGTGGCCTGGGAGAGTGGGACCGACCCTCGCTGTTCAGTTCCGGATTGCTCATCTGTCTCTGAGTGTGCAGCAGGGGCAAGTGGCGTGCTCCTTTCATCCCAGCACTCTGCCTGGGAGGCTGAGGCAGGAGGATTGAACGTTCCACCCAGCCCGGGCAATCCAGTGAGGCCCTGTCCAAATAAAAAGGGTTGAGATGCAGCTCAGTGCAAAGGACCTGGTTTGATCCCCAGGACCTAGAAAGAAAGAAACAAGTGAGCATCTTGGCCACAAATACAAAGGGCCCAGCCGATCCTACAGGCCACCAAAGGTTCCCTGCTCTGTCCCCAGCTGCCAGCCCTATTCCCTCGAGGCCCAGGTAGGGCACGTAGGTGCCTGAGGCTCTGGGTGCCCTTCCCTCGGGGATGCAGGGACCCTTCTGCAGCCCCCACCTTCTACTGAGGTGACAGCCACGTGGGCTGGCCCCTCCCCGGCCTCCACACGACCTCCTGGCAGGGACCCAGGCCCGAGACGGAGGCACGGTGACCGCCTGGCTCCTCAGACCTTGTACCAGCTCTGGGGATGGGGAGGGTCAGGGGTGAGGCCTGGGCACCTGAGGTCGGTGTGAAGCAGCCTCTGCTGGCCACACCTCTAAGGACAGGGCTGGGAGTGGGGCAGAAGTGCCTCTCTCCCCACTGCTGGCCCCAAACTCTGAACCCCTACATCGCCATGCCTCAAAGGAGTTGCTCTTGGCTTCCTGGCCTCTGCAGGAATTTTTCCTTCAACACCTACCGGAAGGCCATCTCTTTTGGAAAGCCTTCTTGGTCCCTGCTCCTTGTACCTGATCTGAATGATTTGTCATGGGCTCTGTCCTCACCTTAAGCCCCAGGCCCTCAGCTATACTTCCATGGGACTCTGTTTACTGTTTATGACAGCACCTCCCAGCAGGGACCACATTTAGTCAATCAACAAACATTCATTCATTCCTTCTCTGGCCAGCGTTACACTGGGCAGTGTTACACTACGCGGAGCAAGCTGAGGAGCCACCACGACTGAGACCGATGATTTGGCCTAAAGGAAGAGGTGGCCTCCAGGAAGCTCTAGCCCCTTCCTTGTCAAAGGTTCTAGGGAGGCTCTCAAGGGCCAGCTCCTGGGCGGGGGAGTTGCCAACACCCCGAGCTCTGCCTGGCCATGGTTTCCTTGCCATTGTGGTGTCACCAATGCATGCGAGGCCACCTGGAGCAGGAGACCAGGACAGAGAGAGGTTAAGCAACTGTCACAGGTCACACAGTGCCTTGTGTGGGCATTGCTCTTGGACTGTCCCCGTGGGAGAGGGCTGGCCCCCAACCTCAGGCTTCCTGGGTGCAGGGATCAGGGACTCAAGGTCACCAGCTGGACAAGGTCCCTCATGCTAACGGCCAGCCTCCTTGTTTGACCCCGGGGCTGCAGCACGAAGAAGCTGGGCGCTCCTGCGTGTGCCGTGTCACGGCGACAGCCTCCACTGGGTCCACACAGATGCCGGCCGGCGGCCCTTCCGGCTGCCTGTCCCCGTGCCACGAAACCCAACGCCGGCTCGGGGCCCCGTGGACGCAGACACGGTCATGGCCGGAGGATGCCGGCAGCCGGCCTGCACTCGACTCCAAAAGTACTTCGAGTGCAAGTCAAACTCTCCTTAATGCACTTTCCATTCTCTGCAAAAACCACAGCCATCGGTGACAAAAACAAAAGCCTTCCGCCACCTCCCCGTTCCCTTTGATCCGTCAGACTGGGAGCTGGAGCCGGCTTCGTCTCCGGAGGGCGCAGCGGAGAGGGAATAATGATCCGTAAAGTGGCGGCCGAGTGTTTGCTCGGCCATGAAAGGACTTTGGAGGGCTGGGAGGAGAGGGACGCGTAAGTCTCTCCCGACGCCATCAGCAGGAATATTAATGAATTAATGATTTACTCAAGTTTTATATGTCTATTTGCTTTGCGGCGCGTAAGCATACAGCGTTTCCTTAGCAACCCTGACACCAAGCAGGCCTCACCTCTCGGGAGCGAAAGGGCAGCTCTCAAGGAAGAGCGCACAGGCCCGCCGGCGTTTTTTCAGTGTTTGGCCACGGGAAAATGATAAATTGATACTGTCTGAAGGAGCTGTTTTCCTTCTTTCCTTTCCTTTCCTTCCCGTTACCATTGAGATGTGACATCTGAAACGCCTGCCCCCTTCCTTCCCAGCGCCTTTGGTGTTAACCAAACAGCACCGTCTTTGCCAGTGTGTCACCGATTCACACCCACGCACCGTGCACACGCACAGACACTGTCGACCTCTTAGGGACAAACAGAAATGTCGATTTGTGGTTGCATCGGATGCAAAACCTTTAGGAATCTCATGGCTCGCGTCCCAGGCTGGCCGTAGACTTAGCAAGTGTGCGCAGAGTGCCAGGGGAAAGTTTCGAGTCTGCCAAGTTACAAAAAAGAAGAGAAGAAGAGGAGCAGGAGGAGGAGGAGAAAGAAGAAGAAAAGAAGGAGGGGCAGGAGAAGAAGAGGAAGAAGGGGCCCATTTATTCACAGTAGCTCAAGTGGCGTCGAGTCAGATTTGCTCGGTACAAGGCTCATAGAGGAATGCAGTCGTCCCACGGGGAAATCTAGGCGGCGAGAACAGAACGAATGTAGATTAAGCCTCACACCCACCCCATAACCCTTTCCTGCCAGTGTGGAGACTGCTCTTGTAAGAGGGTTCCGTCCTCTTCCTTTTGGGAAACAAGGAAGAAATACTTGGCAAGAGACAGATCTTTTACAAATGGGAAGGCGACCAAGAGATGGAGGACGGAGGACATAAAAAGATCCGAGATGTGTCACATGCACCCCTCACGATGGACACCATCATGAGGTCCTGTAAACATGTCCTAATCCAAGTAAAAAGTAAAAATATAGAAAGGAGCTAGAAGACCCGGGAAGAGAAATCTACTTGCTGAGAAAGAACTGAAACACTTTCAGACAGGCAGCGAACCCCAAGGGCAGGACACGCATTCACCAGTGTCACCAGTGTCCTCTTTGCTGCTATAGCTGGCCCTGTCTTGGGTCCGGGAGTCCACGATCAAGGTCAAAGGGACCAGAATTATTTGTCACGGCCTCTGTCCTCACCTCAAGCCCCAGGTCCTCAGCTATACTTCCATGGGGCCCTGTTTACTATTGACAACAGCGCCCCCCAGCAGGGACCACATTTAGTCAATCAACAAACATTCATTCATTCCTTCTCTGGCCAGCATTACACTGGGCCGGCCCATGTATTCAGCCAAAAAAGGGCAGGACACAGCCCTGGGCCTTGCGGAGTCCTGGTCTGCTGGGATCCAGGCATCCAGGCAGAGGTGGAAAAGGTGCTGCCACTCAGGGGTAGCAAAGAAGAAGGTCAGCCAGCCAGAAGGGGTGTCATGGTGCAAATTTTGGATTCCAGAACTGTCACTTCCCTTCCTGTGTTAGCGAAGTCCATAGACGCAGACAGTGCCCGGGGCTGGAAATGACCCGCTTTGTGGCTGGCAGGTCCCCTGCACCCCGTGAATGGGAAGGTTTCAGCTGGGGACCCCGGTGTCCTGGGAGGACGGCCCTGGAGTCAGTCTGGGGCCAGCGCCACCAGAAAGCACTGACAGCTCCCACTGTTTTAACCAAACTCAGCCCCTGCTTGGCTAAAACCCGACCCAGCTCTGAGGGACTGAGGCCTTGGGGGCCGGCTTGCCCTGGGAGTCTGAAGGGGAACCTGAGGCCAACCCCCCGCCTCTTCCGGCCTTCAGGCCACTGCACTTTCTGTGACGAGGTCCCAACACCAGGTGGCGAACCTGCAGCTCAGAGCATGGCACGCGAGCGGGGGCTCACAGCTGGCTGGGGAGAGGACTGGAACCCAGCACCGCCTTCCCCACGCAACCCTCATGGCTGGGCAGATAAGGGTGGGGAGGCCAGGCCCAGCCGGCATCGCTCTGAGGCTGCCTTGTGATTCGGCAGGGCCCTCCCACCTCTGTGTCCCTGTGAGCATGGTGAGGCTGGCTCACCGGTTCCAAATCTGGGGGATGGGGGGGTAGTGAGCTCAGAAAGTGGGGTGCTCCTGGCCTGGCCTTGGCCAGGTTGGGTTGCATTTGTGGAAAGCAGGCATCTCCGAGGCTGCTGTGTGGCACAGTGCAGCCCACACAGAAAACAAGGCTGTTTAGAACTTGGGGCCCTGCCAGAGGCCTCACTGGGCTTCCAGACATCACTGTGGGGGCCTGGCTTGGAACCCCAAGCCCCAAGCACCGGCTGCAGTCCCCAAGTCATTTGCTTGAGGTTTTCTGTTTGAACCAGGCTCTCACTAGGTAGTTGAGGCTGACCTCGAACTTACTACAGAGCCCAGGCCAGCCTCAAACTCTTGACTGGCAGCAATCCTCCTGCCTCAGCCTCCTAAGTGCAGGGACTATAGGACGCACAGCATCCGGTTGGCCAGGAATCTTTTCTTTTTCTCTTATGCAAACTTAGACAGGACTCTTAAGAAACAAAGCAGGTGACTTTAGAATTTAGGGTTTTGGCGGAAATCGCAGCAGCAGTAGCGTGTGACTTAACAGCTAGCACAGGTGCTGAGAGCTGTGATTACGAAGCCCCCTGAACATCTGGGGGTCACACACACAGACCAGAGGGTGCAACCCCCCATGGGGGTGGCACAGCCGAGCTGCAGACTGTCATTGACCGAAGCGTCCCTCGGTAGCACTGGGAGCAGGGTGGGGGCAGAGAGGCAGGCTTGGTTTCTGGTGCTGCTGACACGACCAGAGCTCTGTGCTTCAGTTTCTCATCGGTGGCCGGTGGCGGGGTGGAACACCCGCTGGATGCAGCCCTTCAGGTGAGCAAGCCGTGTCCCAAACCAGTGGCTCCTTCAGACTCTGGGGACACAAGGACAGAGACGCCCAGAGGAGGGGACCCGCGTGATCTTCACCTGGCCTTGGTGGCGTAAAGATCACCCATCCTTAGCCGGGCATGGTGGCACACTCCTGTCATCCCAGCACTCAGGAGGCTGAGGCAGGAGAACCGCTGCGAGTTTGAGACCAGCCCAGGCTACAAAGTGAGGCCAAGGCCAGCCTGAACTGCATAAGTGAGACCTTGTCTCAAAAAGAAAAAAAAAAGTCACCCCTCTTCTATTGGCAGCCGAGGAAAGGGGATTTCTGCAAAGCCCAGGCAACGGTCCTGGGCCAGTGTGGCGGGAGCAGGAACTTCACCTAAGGTTCTGTGGCTTCAAAGTAGATGTGGTCATTGCTTCATTTTCAGCCCAGCTGATCCTCGGCCACGCAGGGCAATAAATGCACGAGCAGACACAGTCAGCGTGCGGCTTCTTGTCATGCCCGAGGCTACGGACAAGGACAGTTGACCCTGGTTAACACCTGACCCCCAGCTGTTCCCCGGGATCTAACTGCAGAGTCACAAGGTCACACGAAGGCATCACTGGCTTGGTTCAGTAGGACTCGTGTCACCAGGCACCGCTCTGCATGTGGAGGTCATCTGGGTTGCAGGATTCTGACTCTGACCTGGGGTCCCCCAGCTGCAGCTGGTGTGGGGGGCTCCCAGCCAGCATCTCCTCTGACGCAGTCACCCACCGGCTCTGCTCTGGGCTCTGCTCCCCGAGGTGGTTTTCTGGCCTGTCCCTTCCCCTGGCCTCTCTCAGTTTCCGTGACTTACATTTGCCAGGCCCACCCTGCCCTGCGTGCTGCAGTGGCTTCTTGAGCCAAAACAGGGGCAGCATGTCTTGCTTGGGTGTCCTGCAGTGGGTCATAATCCCAGGTTATCTATCCGTTAGGAAATAAACACCGCTCCCCCTTCCGCCCTGCCCCAAAGGGGCTTGAGAGCTGGGAAACAAAGTCTCTTGTTCTGCTGCCGGCTGAGGGTGAGGAATCATTTTCCAGGCGGGGCTCTCAGGGAAAGCAGACAGACTGCCTGTGGACCCACGGAAGGACAGACACGCCTCCAGCGGGCTGGGGCGGCAGCACTCACAGGCTGTGCCCCAAACTGTGACCCTGCTCCTCCTCTTCTCCCCCTCCCTTCCTCTTTTGGCCTCCTTCTTTTAAGCAATATAACTTTGTTTTTAGCGTCAGGAGTTGAATTCATGATCTTGCACTTGCCAGTCAGGCGCTGTGCCACTGAGCCGCGTCCCCGGACCTAAGCGATGCCTGTCCTCTCTCTATTCTTCGAGGGGGCCGGGTCTCAGTTCCCAGAACACTCTTCCCGGTGCGGTCTGTCCTTGTTTGACGAACACAGTGTCTGTGATCGATCAATCGATCACTGTGAGAATCCGCTCAGAGGGTCCTGTGTTTGTGGGGTTTTTCTGTGTAAGTTCTCGTCCGTTCATCAGTTCCATCAGGGAACTGTCCACTTCGATGACAGATGTCGGAGGCCCCCTCGTGATGTCGCTCACTTTTTTGTGATGAGTCCCCAGGGGCACAGGTGAACAGGACTGTCCGGAAGTTTTCCCTGGAGGGACAGCGCAGGTCGCAGCTATGAGGTGTCGGAACGGTGAGGTCTTCGGAGAAGAATCCTGTGCTCAGCGGTGCGGTGCTCCCCCCTGGGTTCTCGGTGTCCCGGGCTGCCTGGTCTGGAGGCTGACTCTGGAGTTTATCTCCACCGAACCAGTGCTCGGACCACCCCGCAGAGCATGGGTCCTCTTAAATCCTCCCGCAGCTGCGACCTCCCATCTGGAAGGAGACCCCTTCCGCAGCTGCTGAGGGTCAGCGTCCCATCACCACTACCACTACTCCCTTGAGCACACCTAAGCACAGGGGACCCAGCAGGACCCCCAGATCCCTGGGTGGCTACCCCAGGCCTGGGATCACAAAGGGTCTTTTCCTTTGTCTGTCGCACACACCCCACCCCCTCCTCAGCTGGAGAGACCAAAGGTTTCTTCTCTCCCTTAATTGCAACTTACCTCATTTGCATATGGCTTTTTCATTCTAATTCCCCAGTTAAGAAGCTCTGTTGCCAGGGCAACAGGAGGGGTTGCCCCTCCCTCCCAGGCTGTTGGGAAACCAGGGCGTTTCCTGATCTGATTGGGATTCCTCCGTGCTCTCCGCGGGAGCCACGTGTCCACCGTGTCCACCGCAGCTCCTCCAGTTTTCTCATCTGTTTCTCCCCCGGGTTGGGAGGTCTTTGCCCTCCCCACACTCATGATTTCCCCTGGCTGGCCCCAGTCCACAGCCTTGTTCTTCCCCCTGCAGCCCCTGGCTGGCCAGCCTCTGGGGTGGCTGAGAGAGACCCTCACAACAGGGACCTGGGGGCGCTGTCTGTGCAGCGCTGGTGCACAGGAATGCTTCGGTCACCTCGCACCCTGCTCCCCATCTTTAACACACTTTCAACCCCGGAACACGAGGTCTACTGCGTAGACTCTACCCGGCCACGCTAGCCTGAGGCCAGCTGTCCCTGCGCAGCCCTGGACCGGGCAGGAGGGGAGGGCAGGAGGAAAGCCAGCCCTGTCACCATGGTGGGGACTCAGGAGTACAGCCAGCGACTGCCACCAGGAAATGTGCCATCCAAACCAAACGCCTGAGGTCCAGACACTTCACATTTACACAGCAGAGGGAGGCAGGGAGGAGAAGAAGCTTCCCTGCTCAGGTTCTCACCGGCTGTGTGACCTGGATCACGCCCTCGGCCTGCCTAACAGAGAGGTCATTTTCTCATCCCCTGCGACTGGGGCTGGAGCCTGCAGCTCAGCCAGAGTGAGATGGAGGTGACAAAGGGCGACAAGGCCCCTGGGCAGGCCAGGTTCCTGTCTGATTTGCATCACAGGCTCAGGGCAGGCTGGCTTCCTTCTTATTTCTCTTTTATCTGCCAGGAAATAGAAGGGGGGGGGTTGAAGTGATTTCTCCAAACTCACAGCAGAAGAGGCTGCCGGAACTCAGGTTGGTCGCCTCCCGAAGCCCCTCTTCTTCTTCAGAGGTGACCTGTTGGCAGTGATGGAGCTCGAAGCCAGGGCCTCAGGCACACCGGGCACCCGCGCCCCAGCCTCTCAAGCCATTTTTATACGACATACCGCATCTCTCTAAAGGGGTGTGTGAATCTTACACGGATGCCTTGAACAGCTGTGCTGGCATCACAAGAAGAGAAGGGCTCTCTGAAGGACGCAGAAAGGCCACATCAGACACTGTCCCCACCGCAAGTCAAGGGAGCAATTCCAGTCTCCGCAGCCACGGTGTCTTATTCCTCACTCTTGCGGAATGTTCACTCCTGCCCGATGTTCACTTCGATGCCCAAGCTTGAAGCAGCTGCCTTGTGGTCCCCAGAGGTCTGCCTCCCTGACAGACAGTTGTTTTCTGTGGATCTTTCTCCAGAGACTGCAGGGTCACCTGGAGGTTAGACCTGTCGATGTTACTGCCCTGTCACCTGTCCCTGCCTTGG
>PVJX010010576.1:0-29097 GCA_004027295.1 Dolichotis patagonum
TCGTGGGCTGGGAGGAGAAAAAAGAGGCCAAGCTGCACCCTCCTGTGCACCAGTGGCACCCATGTGGACCAGGAAAAGAACCAAGAAGTCAAACTGTGCCCTCCTGTCAGCCAGCTGGCCCATGAGCCAGGAAACAAGAAGAGCCCCTCACCCCACCCAGTAAGCAACCCACTGATTTAGAGGATCACAGGCTGAGATGATAGCAAGTGAAGTAAAAAAAAACAAAGAAAAAAAGCCTTAATGCTTGAATAGTTTGATTGACTTTGCAGGCCTAAAGCCAATAGTCTGAGCATCTATTTAGAGGATAACAATATGCAATATAGCAACTATAAGGGGTTTCCTTCTGTCTTTATTTTGAAATCCAAAAAACCAACAAAAACAAAAATAATCCAATGTCCTCCAGTTGCTTACAGATGACAGAATTTTATGATATTTTATGGATGAATAAGATCCTATTGTGTGTATGGCACATTTTCCTTATTCATGCACCAATCAATGGTCAACTAGGGTGATTTCCTGTCTCGGCAGTTGTGAACAGTGTTGCATAAACAGGCTGGGGCAGGGCAGGTGTCTCTTTAATATCCTGACTTCATTTTCTTTGGAGAATACTAAATAGTATGATTACCAACTCATATGGAATTTCTTTATTTTTAGATTAAATTTATTTTTAACTAATCTATGAACCATAAAAATTATATATATATTTTTGTGTGGTACTGTGTGGTGTTTCAATGCATGTAAACATTGTAGAATATTTAAATAAGGTTATGTATATCTTCTCAAACATTCTTTATGGTTAAAAGACTTAAAATTTGCCAGGCACTGTGGTGCAGTCCCATAATCCCAGCACTCAGGAGGGTGAGACAAGAGGATAGTCATGAGTTCGAGGTCAGCCTGAACTATGTAGCGAATATTTTTGTATGAGTTGCAGAGGTGTAGTTTCACTCTTCCACATGGAATAATGAGTTTTCCCAGCGCTGTTTATTAAGGAAATGTAGGGGGGTTTGTGTGTGTGTGTGTGTGTGTGTGTGTGTGTGTGTGTGTTGACAGTACTGGGGACTGAGCCCAGCTCATCACACATACTAGGCAAGCACTCTACTGGCAGGGAAATTTTAGAACGTGTAGCCTGACAGTGTACCAAGAGCAGGAAAGGTGGGCCAAGCCCGTTTAGACTCAGCCCTGAGATTCCAATGCCAGCTGCAACTGGTAAGACAGACATCACTCAGCCAGAAAATGCATCTTGTTGTGATAATTAGCGTCAAGGACACAGCAGCTCAGTTAAAGACAATGACTGATTCTTCCTGCTCACCAAGCCCCTGACCTTAAGAAACCCCCTTCAGCCTAGAACTAGTCTGTGTGACCACATATGGCCCAGGCTATGTAACCAATTACAAGATAACCTGCTACCAGCTTTCTGTACTTCCTGCTTAAAACATATATAAATGTCTGCTTAACCCCAAGATAGGGCTGGTGATTTGGAACTCAGTTTCCCAGCCTGCTGGTATAATAAAGAGTTGCCTTCCAACTCCTCTGCACCTATCCAGGTCAGACAGTATTCACCACCTCTCAACCTGTGCAGCTCAACAGAACCTAATCCAGCCGGTCATCACCTCTGCTCATCTCATCTGCAGATGCCACTCCATGCCCACCCAGGAGACCCATTTACTCTTGAGTAGAAAAATGGCCAGCACTGCATGAACAAAGATATAAAAAGCTGCTTAACTTTAGTGCCCTGGGCTGCCCAGGTGGGCATCGCAGGCAGGCTAGTTAAAAAAACACCTGAGCAGCCCGGTGATCCCGTGGCCAAACTACAAGGCCAAGGGACTCAGGCCCTGCTGAGATTGGAGATTAAACAGGGGTCACCTTTTCATTTCAAAGAGGATACTGAACAAGATAGTGCCCAACGTCTACCCCCAACTTCAAAAGCCCCAATGCCAGTTCTTAGCTTCATTAGCCTGGTGCTGCCCACAAATGTCTGCAAGCTGGGACAGCTCCAGCCGGGGGTAAATGGCCAAAGTCCCGTCAGGCCCGAAGAAGTTTCATCAAATTGCAAATTGTGATGAAGTATGTACCTAAAATATTGCTTGTGCACTACAAACTCTTAAATGGCAATTTTAAGATTAACTTGCTCTCTGCTCGGTTGTTTTAAAATCAAAACACTAATTCAAGGTGACTCAGGTCTGCTGGCAGTGAGTCAAGTTTACTAAATGAAGGGAAAAAAAGGACATTTTAAAATTCCAGTGGCTACAACCAAGTTTGTTGCAAAAGGTTTATAGTAAATAAAAAATATATTAAAAATGCTATAAATATGACATATACTTTTTTTTTTATTGGTGCTGGGGATCGAACTCATGACCACGCGCTTGCAAGGCAGGCACTTATGCCACTGAGCTAAATCCCCAGCCCCACCATATACTTTTGATATGACAGGATTCTGTATGATAAAAGTCTTGTCCTGATAAAGAGATATTTTTTTAAAAAACAAGACTAAAAGGTTTATGTATGTCAGGAAAGCTTATAAAAATAGTTCAAGTATGTATGTATAGTTGTCTATTGATTCAATGAAGTTAAAGTTCAAATCTGTAAACAGAAAGTCAGATATTTATTTAGGATTTGACTTAAAACAGAGGCTCTGGAGCTTAGATCCAGAGAAAAAGAAGTCATCTCTTCCATTCCATGGCCCAATTGCAAAAAAATCCAGAAAATTCTTCAGAGTGGCCAGATTTTATAAAATACGGATATATGTTTGCTAAAAAGGCAAGACCATTCTATGATATGTTTTTAAGAAACCACAAAAGAGAAAAGCAATTCACTGGACTTCAAAGCTGCAGCCTTCAAACAGATGGAAAGAGCTTTAGCCTCTGCTCCGGCCCTAGGAATCTCAGGTGAGAGCCTCTCATTCACTCATGAAAGACAGCATGCTTCAGAGAAGCCATGTTGAGCAATGGGGCCACTATGGACCGTGTGGTGATGAGAGATGCAGACACCAAGCTGTCATGAATGCAAGGCTGCACAAAGTGGATGGAAGAATTGTGGAACCAAAGAGAGCTGTCTCCAGAGAAGATTCACAAAGACCAGGTAACTGCGAAGAAGAGCTTTGTGGGTGGCATTAAAGAAGATACTGAAGAACATCACCTACAAGATTATTTTGAACAGGATAGAAAAATTGAAGTGACTGAAGTCATGACTGACTGAGGCAGTGGGAAGAAGAGGGGCTTTGCTTTTGTAAGCTTTGATGACCATGATTCTGTGGCTAAGACTATCATTCAGAAATACTATGAGCGGCCATAACCGTGGAGTGAGGAGAGCCCTGTCAAAGCAGGAAATAGCCAGTGCTTCATCGAGCCAAAGAGGTCGACGTGGTTCTGGAACTTTTGGTGGTGGTCGTGGATGTGGTTTTGGTGGCAATGACAGTTCTGGTTGTGGAGGAAACTTCAGTGGTTGAGGTGGCTTTGGTGGCAGCTGTGGTGGAGATGGATATGGTGGCAGTGGGGCCTGCGACAATGGATTTGGTAATGATAGAAGCAGTTATGGAGGGGGTGGAAGCTACAATAAACTTGGCAATTACAACAGTCTTTAAATTTTGGCCCCATGAAGGGAGCTGGAGGCAGAAGCTGGGCCCTAGGGTGGTGGAGGCCAATACTTTACCAAATGTGAAGCTGGAGTAGCTACCACAGTGGCAGAAGGTTTTAAATCCTTCCAGAAAACAAAGTTCAGCAGGAGAGAGCCAGAGGAGAGACAGGGAAGCTACAGGTTACAACAGATTTGTGAACCCAACCAAGCACAGTGGTGGCAGTGCCTCGCTGCCACAAAGAAGACACGTTTCAGACAATACTCAGGTGCATGGGCAAAAAACTCGAGGACTGTATTTGTGACTAATTGTATAACAGGTTATTTTAGTTTCTGTTCTGTGGAAAGCGTAAAGCATTCCAACAAAGGGTTATAATGTGGACCTTTTTTTTGCACCCGTGCTGTTGATTGCTAAATGTAATAGTCTGATCATGATGCTGAATAAATGTCTTTTTAAAAAAAATTATTCCTAGGTATGGGTTGCCCCTGACTATAGGCAATAACAACAGACCATCATTTGTAGCAGAGATCCCAGAAGCTGGCCAAAGAACTAAAATCGAATGGAATCTCCACACTGCCTGTAGGCCCCAAAGTTCTGACACAGTGGAAAGGATGAACCGAACCCTAAAGACCATACTGACTAAATACTACAAGGAGACTCAGGCACCATGGATAGATTTGCTACCCAAGACCCCACTGAAGGTCAGAACATCACCTGGACCCACTGGGCACACCCCTTTTGAAGTCCTGTTGGGACTCCACTTTTAATCAAAGGTCCCCAGGGAAACCTGCACCAGCTGGGAAGTATCACGTGGCAGGAGCAACTTATTCAGTTAGTGAAAGTTTTCTCTCAGATTCATAAACATACAGCAGAGAGATCACCCACACCCACTGACACACCTGCCCATACCCACAGCCCAAGTGACACGGTCTGAATTTAACATTGAAAAGGGCCCCTGTCTAATTATCTTGACCACTCCCACTGCAATACAAATTACAGAAATCCACCGCTGGATTCATCACTCCAGGATCAAGAGAGCCCATCCTAGTGATAGTTGAAGACTGCCCCGAAGGGACAGCGCACTCAAAGCCCTGTTCCTGTCACCCTTGGAAGCTGACGGGTCAATGCACAGCTGAAGATTGAGGGGACATCATACCCTGGAATACCCGTAGCCCTGATCCTCTGTTATTCAGTTGAATTCCTAGTCTTGTTCCTCTCATTAGCCTTGGTATTTGCTGTTGGACTTGGAACTTTGTCCCCAAAAGCCTGGGGAGTTCCAGAGAAGGTTACCTTTGTTCTTTTCTAACTTGTTGTAACTGATTGACCGAGTGTGCTAAACTCACCCTTGGGTATACCTACTGGGGTCACTCCACTTCACCCTTGCTCAAAGGGGAGGATATTGGGAGTTCCACGTCCACCGGAGTGGGGGGACACACACAAGATCTCCTCAGCCACACTAGATGGGGCCACCCATACACCGTGGCTTTGCACTTCGGTGCCTGCTCCGCTGAGTGTTGCACAGGCTGTGATGGCCTGCGTTAGGAATGAGCATATCAGACCAACAGTAAGTCAGTTTGTCATGCTTGGCCGCAGCCACCTTACGCCAACGCAGGTGGTGACGATATGTATAGTGACTTACACAACTGGGGCTATGGCTGTTGGAAATATGCCAATATATGTTGGCCTGAAAAAAATACTATGGTATATGAAAGTCTGGAAAACTCCCTATAGAGGGCGGCCTCCCCCTACCCAGTGTCTCTTTCTCAAATCACACAAAAGCAGCTGTAGTCCTGTTCAGTATCATGTATAAAATCCCAGTGACACTTGCTGGTCATCAAGTGGATGGCACAGGCGAGGATCCTGCAGTGCTGTTGCGTATTCAAAAGATTTTTTACCCCCACTGTTCAGGTCTCCACTTCCAAGGTTTTCACCAACCACAGGTTCTCACACACCAAGAGCCCTATCTCAGCTACCCTGGACCTGCTAGAGTTGGTTAATGGGGCTCATGCTGCCCTCCAGCAGGTGGGTCCCAGCTTAGACAAAGATGGTGGCTCCATGTGCCGCTTACAGCCCTACCACACTGGGCTCGGGGACCAACTCCGGGTGCAGCCAGGTTCAACGTTAATGCAGTCCTTCGTGGTCCGGCTCCAAGCCTCTCCAACCAGAATGATGGAAACACCGTGTGCTTTCTGGGCTAAGGAGATGCCCAGAATGTGTCCATAATCTGACCCAGTGCCTCACTCCAGGCAAATGTTGGAACCTTTTGTATGCCGTGATGGGGCCTACTGTGTGTTTTCTCACCAGAACATGAGCCTCTATACATTGCTCTCCTGGTCCCAGATCTGAACATCTACCCTTATAACTGAGACCCTCTGGTTTACCCAGATCCTGCCAGAAATGGGATAGGAGTTTCTTCCCTGGGAGGATCCCGGGATTTTCTCCCTTCGTGGACAGGAGCCTTGCATAGACCAATAATGGTCTCCTGTCAATTTTTCTCTTAGGTCCTGTGTGATTCATATTCTGACCTGCTTTCTGTCAAAAATCTCAGGCCATACATCAGCTTCTATTGAAGACCACCTCCTCCTACCAACTTCTTAAAATTGGGAAAGAAGAATCTTCCCTATAAAAAAAAACAGAGTGGAAATGCAGAGGAAACTTTAAAACTTACAATCTGACAGTATACAAAAGCAGGAAAGGCGGGCCAAGTCCGTTTAGACTGTTAGCCCTGAGATTCCAATGCCAGCTGCAACTTGTAAGACAGACATCACTCAGCCAGAAAGTGCATCTTGTGATAATTAGCTTCAAGGACAGAGGGGCTCAGTTAAAGACAATGACTGATTCTTCCTGCTCACCCAAGGTCTTGACTTTAAGAAACCCCCTCAGCCCAGAACTAGTCTGTGTGACCACGTATGGCCCAGGCTATGTAACCAATTACAAGATAACCTGCTACCAGCTTTCTGTACTTCCTGCTTAAAACATATATAAATGTCTGCTTAACCCCAAGACAGGGCTGGTGATTTGGAACTCAGTTTCCCCAGCCTGCTTGTGTAATCCTTCCAACTCCTCGGCACCTGCATGTTTTCTATCCACTTTAGTCCTTTTTCGAAACACATTACCACTGAGCTACAGCCGCAGCCCAGAAAAAGTTTCTAAAAGAAAGCCTCGCGTGGCTCAGTGATATGAGTCCATCATGAACTAAGAATTGTGCTGGGACCTGTACTGTGTTCCAGGAGGAGCAGAGACTGACTTCAGGTTCAGCAGGTGACATTGCTCACTCGTAGGGAGCAGTCTTTGGAAGCAGAGAGGAAGATGAGGAGGGATATTTGGCCCAACCAGGCAAGGAGGCGGGGTCACTAACAAGGGGCTTGCAGATGGGTAATGAGAAAAGGTCGCAGGCTGAGAAGCACCAAATCAGCTCTACCCACACATTTCACACTCTTTGATTTAGGTGAGACTAAACTTTTCGATACGTTCAGTGCCAGTTTGCATTTCTTTTGTGAATTATTTCTTGTTTTCATGGGTGGGGTCTTGCTTTATAAGAAGTCTTATATGGCATGGCTTTTTGCTTTTTTCTTGTAGACTATAGTCCTTCCTAATAGGAGTTTTGCCTTTTGTTTCTTTCTTTTGCCTTTTTTAAAGGGATGTTAGCAGTAGAATTTTGGAAGAACTGTAGGTTCAGGGCTTCATCTGGCCCTGTCACCTGGCCCCAGAGCTGTGAGCTCACAGCGCTGGAATTCCCAGTGCAGCCGAGCAGAACCAAACCTGGGTCCTCCCACTCTGTAGGCTCTGCCCCACCCCAGGCTTCTACAGAATGGCACTGGGACAGAAGTTGGGGAGCTCATATGCATGCCCTGTCTGGTCTCCAGAGCTCTGTGGGTGCCACTCTATCCAGGACCCAGCTATGGAACTCGGCCTGGGTCTCCACTGCTCCTCTGCTCCACTCCCCTCCTGGGGCTGGGGATCTCCCAGCCCTGGGCCCCTTTCCTGTCTGGCAGCAGTAACACCTCCTCCCATGGCTGGTCTGGGGGTCTAGGAGCTGCTGGAGCACTGTTCAGGACACCCTTGTGCTCTCGAGACTGATAGGTTTCTAATGTTAGATAGCAATTCCACAGTAGCCTTTCTGAGCTGCTAGCATGCCCTTGATCTTGACCTTCTTTCTCAAAGTCCCTGACTTTTGCTTTAGCAAACTGAGGCTGACGAATGCTTAAATCAAACCACCAGAGGTCAAGGTCAACCAGTGACAGCTGGCCCAGCACTATCGAAGGTCTCCCCAACTTGCAGCTCTGTCCCTTTCCCACACAGATTCCAACCTGCTAACCTGCCACTCAGAGTCCAAGTCCTCTGCCTCTAGGACAACCATCCCTCTCCTCCCCTCCATCAGCACTGTCAGCGATAACACGGCACCCAGCACCCACAGGCACCCTCATGTCCACTATGAGGCCAAGCAAGGAGGTGGGAGCCTTCTCTGACCCAGGGCCATAGGAAGTCATTGGCCAAGCTGCCAAATGTGAGTCTTCAGACTTCTGGGCCCAGTGCCTTGCCCCTGCCCCACTTTGGCCTTGGCCTCTGTCCTGCCCCACTCAGCAAGTACCACCGAGGGTGCTGGGGGTGCTGGGATGTAGGTCTTGGCCAGGGGTCAACGTCATGCCCTGGAAGTGCTTTGCTGAGCTCTCTGGTGCAACAGGGCCCCTGCCCACCCCCTGCCCTGGGACTATGACACCCGACATAGCAGGAAGGGCTTTGCCAATGTGGATCAGTTAGGGCTGGGGGCGATCCAGGAGTGTCCCTGAGTGTCCACATGGGCCCACGGCCATCCTGAGGCTCCTTGTGAGAGACAGACAGGTGGCAGGGGTGTAGGAGAGGAGATGACAGAGCAGGGGTCAGCATGACCTAGTGACGTTGCCTTGGGAAAGATGTCCTCCGAGCCTGCAGAGGGAATGTGGCCCTGCTGCCTGCCTTGGCACAGGATAGCACACATGCACTGCTTGAATGTGTTCCTCGGCACCAGGGAGCTCACATGCTGCCGAGGCCTCCCTGTCCTCTACCCTGCTTGGAGGGAGTGACACCGGTGGCATCTCCTCTCCTCACCCCACGGAGAGCACACCTGACAGGGAGCCGGTCTGCACCACAGAGTGAGTCCACAAGAGCCTGGTCCTGTCCAAACTTCAGGTCTCTGTCCCCGCCCTTCGCTGCCCTCTGCCTGCACCTGTGTTTTCCCTTTTTTCTTTCCATTTCCCCACTGTCTGAATTCATCTGGCTCCTCCAGAAGCACCCTGAGTGGAATGAGTGGGCCAGCAGTCATTCCCACCTTAGCATAAATGAGCAGTAAGTAAGGTGACTCTGGGTGAAGCCCTGCAGGGAAAGCTCCAGGGAGCTCAGAGACTTCCACGGGGCTGGAGGAGAGACTCAAAGGAAGAGGGGGTCAGGTGGGGCCTGCTGAGCTTTGCCTGCAGTGAAGCCGGGCGAAGAGGCACCACCACTTAGCTCTGGACGTGAACGGGGACCTCTGGGTGGCCCGCTGGGGACGCGGCCTCAGCTGGCTACAGCTTTGACTTTGCAGGCCCCTCGGACTGAAGGAGTCTTCTCGGCCTCACCTACCATGCCGCTCTCCCAGAGGATGCAGCTGGGGCAGCAGAGGGAAGACAGGGCCACTGACACCGGGACAAGAAGGCAGCTGAGGGCGCTGAACGCCCGAGTATGTGCTCACTTAATCCTCACCACAGCCGGGGTGCCATACTGTCAAGACCATCATTTCCTGAAGGGAAACTGAGGCTTAACAAGGTGATGCCCAATAACCTGCAGCCCAGATTGGTGCCCGAGGGCCTCAGGACAGGATGGCCCTCTCCCAGGGCCCCTGCAGGACACCCAAACTTACATTTGAAGGATGAGGCTCTGGAGGGGCACTGGGCCACTGGCACTGGGACAAGGAAGGGCAGGGCCCATGCTGCATGGCACTTGGGACCCACTTGCCAAGTGCTCGTGGACTGGCCAGCTCTGCAAGGGGGACACCGGGAACATGGTCACCAGGAAGAATGCTGCCCACTGGGCTCCGGTGCCACCTCCCCTCCCAGCGCACCCAGAGCTGCTGTTTAACCTTCCCCAGTGCAGCCCCGATCAGGACGCTGGGGTGCTGGCCCAGTCCTTCCTGGTCCCCCAACTCCTCCTCTCCACCTTCCACATCTGGCCCAGCTGGGAGCTCTGAAGAACAGGGCTGCGTGTTGGTCCCTTTTGGGTGCTGACTAGGTCCCTATGCTGTTTACTGCACCCCATACGAGGTGGGGCTCATTGGCCACCCCAGTGTTTGGACGGGAACACCAGGAGAACCGTTCAAGGTCACGGCCAGTGGACAGGACCTTGGCTGTCTGTGTAGAATCTGGAAACCACCCCCACCCTAGCCCAATGCTCACAGCAGTCTCTCCTCTGCCACCTCCTGGACACAGAGGACACCTGCCTCCCCTGGTGGCCACTGAGTCCCCAGGTCAGGGCTGACCTCAGAGAGCCATCTAACCGAGGATTAGACGCGGCCTCCTGTCTCCTGCCCTTCGCTGTCGCCTTGCTTTTTCCTCCCCCACCCAGCCACTCCTTTCCCCAGCTGGGACAGCTCAGCCCCGGCAGCTCGGAGCCTGTGCCCAGGCAGTGTGACCCACCAGGAGCCCTCGGCCCTGTTTCCATGTGAGCCGTGGCCGCTGGTCTATGTCACAGGAGGTGGCCCCGTGACCACCCCCTCCACAAGGCTTCCCGACTGCTCTCGGGAGTCTGGAGTGGGGACCATCACCAGGGACGGCCCCGCTGGTCCCCTGCCCAGCCCACGGTGGTTGGAAACACTGAGGCAGTTTGGAGTCGTGTTCTGACCACAGCTTCTGGCCTGGAGCTTCTAAAGCCTGACGACCTCTCTGCAGCCATTCTGGTCTCTGCCCCTGAATCACATGATTTGTCATCAAACTGAAACTGCTGTGGACACTTGCTACGTTCACAAACAACTTCGCTGCTTACAGCTGTGCCCACCACAAGACCTCATATCTTCAGCTACAAGGACAAACTTTCTATCAGCACCTCGGACTTTGGAGACCACTCCCCTGGGCTCCACTGTTGTTAAATAAACTTTCCTGCCTTCTCCTAAGCTGGCTACTGTTGACTCAATCTTCCCAAACACTTGGACACAGGCGGTCGAAACCCTTCTGCTTGGGTAACAGCACAGGGCCTCCACGCTCGTCCTCTCGGGCTCGGCAGGACAGCAGAGGTCAAGCTCTCCACACACTGGCAGCAACGCCCACGGTTCTGCCACACTTACTGCAGGTGGGCTCTGTCCTCAGAACGCCACCCGCACTGAGCAGCAGGGCCGCTATGTCCTCTTCACACGCGAGCACACAGACACAGGAGGCCAAGGAGCTGGCCCAGGGTCGCACGGCGAGTAACAGCTGAGCGGGGATTGGAACCGGAGCCAAGACCACGCTAGCGCCTGAGAAAGCAAGGGATGGGGCCAGAGATGGGGGAGGAGCAGTGGGAGGTCTTGGTGGCTTGGGATTGAGATAGGAGGTCACAGGCTGAGGACACAAAGTGTCACCCTAGGGCAGGCTCCCAAATGACCTACCCAGGTAGCACTGCCATCACCCCTCGCCTGCCCTTGGGGTGCCCTCAAGCTGGCACCTTCCTGCATGGAGCCCCAACATGAAAGAGGCTGCCATCAGGAGCCCCAGCCCTCCAGTGCCTGGCTTCCTGTCCCAGAGTGTGCTGCCCACGGGAGGACTGTGAGTCCCAGTCTGCCCAGAAGGGGACGGGTTCACGCATGGCCCGGAAAGGAAGGCAGCGCACGCATGGATTAACCCTTTCACCCTTTGACTTCAGCCCCCAGATGTCCACACCGCTGTCAGCTATGTTCCATTAGAAGTTCATGCTCCTAAACACGACATCCACACCACTCGGAGAAAATAGCCGCAGAGGTGCGGCGCCTCTCTCTCCCCGCAATAATAACCCGGATGCTCAGGATGACCCTGAGCCAAGCCCGCCGTTCCGATGAGGAGCTGAAACTCGGAGAGGGAGAGAAATCCTCCCCAGACACACGGCAGGACAGTCACAGTTTTCACGTCTGCAGACTCAAGCCAGCTCCGGTCAAAGGGACTCAGACAGAAAAGCTGCGTCTGTGCTGACCAGGTCCAGACTCTTCCGAGGGCCGTCCTTCCTCTATACAGTGCGACAACTCGTCACCTGGTGTTCGTGCTGTATCAGGTTTACGCACCATCCAGACTCAACTTAGTCTGCATGAGGGTCAGGTGTCACTACTGTCACATTGTATGTGACAGGGCTGGTGTACATGACAATAATGGGAAATCACAGGGTTGAGGGTCCTGGAGGCCACCCCTTTCCCCTGCTCACATCCAGGGACCCTGGACAGGGCAGCCCCAGAAATCGAGTCCCTGCAGCTGGCTGTCCAAGGGGACCCCCAATTAGTCCCTCCTCATCCTGAGACCCCCAGGATGGGACGGATCCCCCTCCCATCCTGACATATTCCCGCAGGGTCCCGAGCTTCCTGCAGTGACAAGGGACCAAAATTCTCAGTGGTAAAACTTTTCTACATCGTGTTCCTGAGTGCTGGTGACACTGCACCGTCAGCGGGAACGTGAAGTGGTCCAAACGCTGGAAATTCAGAAATAAATCTAAACCTAGAAATCCCGTTCCCCAGCCATTCCCCTTCTAGATATCTTCCAGAAAGGCTGAAAGACATCACGTGACAGGGCTCCAGGCACGCTCAGGTTTACAGCAGCACAGCTCATAGTGGCTAAGTTGTGGAAGCAGCCAGATGGCATCAACAGGTGAGTGAATAAAGAACACGTGCTGTCTATACTCAGTGGAGGGGCTGAGGAGTAGCTCAGTGGCACAGTGCCTGCCTGGTGAGTGCGAGGTCCTGAGTTCATGGTACCGAAAAGAAACAAAATAAAATAAATTTAAATATATATAGGAGCACTACTTTGCCATAAAGAAGGATACACCCAAGTCATTTGCAAGAAAATAGATGCACCTGGAGACCATGATGTTAAGTCAAATAAATCAGACACACAAGCTGAAATACCATGTGGTTTCTCTGATATGAGAAACCCAAAGTATAAATACATTCAAGAGCAAAATAAAAGGGGCTGGGGATTTAGCTCAGCGGCATAAGTGCCTGCCTTGCAAGCAGGCAGTCGTGAGATCGATCCCTGGTACCGATAAAAAAAAAAAAAAAAAAAAGAGCAAAATAAAAGATAGGAAATAGGGAGATGGGTCTTTCCTGAAAGGGAAGGGGACCAAGAGATGGAGGGAGGGGAGGAGAAAGAGCAGTAAACAGAATTAAGATGTTTTATATCCATGTGCCAACTCCCCATGAGGAATGTACTGCAAACTGATAGAAATTAAAATTTAAAAATGCACCAAAAGAAAAAAATTCTCAACACGAAACATCCCAGCTACACTCCAGCCCCACACGCCCCAGCGGTCCTGATAACAAAAGGGGCACAGGACACCAGTAATTACAGACCCCCCCCCCCAAGCCGACACTCCAGCCTTCCTGAAGAGGTGCGGGCACCAAGCCTCCCGGCTGGGCCTGATGAGCCTCCTGTGAGGCCCAAGCCACGCACCAGCCTGCAGCTTCCAAGGTCCCAGGAAGCTGAGCCCCTGCAACCCAGCTGCACCCTCCCCGTGGCCCGGCCCTGGTGGACCCCATCTCTCACCGTGACTGGGACACCGTCCGGGAAACCCGCCCTGCCCCTCCGACTGTGGGCTCCAGTCTGAAGAAACCGCCTTGCCCTCTACACCTCAGTGCTGATGATCTGTCACCACCTGCGTCACCGGCCTCAGGCTCTCAGCCTCCTGGGGTGCAGTTCCGCTGGCCCCAGGCCAGCAGGGACCACAGGAAGCCGGTTGCCGGCCAAGCAGGCCCACCAGGCCCACTGCCCCAGCAGGCCTCTGGCCTCTGACCTGCAGCATGGAGCGTGCTTTTACTTCTTAAGTATTTTTCCTGATTACAAACTTAACGCGTTGAGTGCAAAACCTGGAAATTCCTGGAAAACAGAAGAGAGGCCAAATGCCTTCGGCGAGCCCGGGACAATTCAGCACCACTGCGCTGCCTTCCTGTCCAGAACCCCCTGGTCGGCAGCCCTGGTGTCGTGGTTTGCAGCCCTGTCCCCTCCCGGCAGCCCTCGGGTCACCGAAGTGCCTGTGAGGCCCTGCTCCCCGTGCTCCAGGGACCCCACATGCTGCACTGCTTCCTGGCTCTTATCAGGGACCAGGATGTTTGCAACCTCGCTGGTGCCTCCTCCCAAAGCCGTTTCCGCCAGTGGCGCTCCCTGGAGCCGCCTGGAGCAGCGATGTTCATGCCTTCCCCTCATTTCTGTATTCTCTTCTTTCTCACCTTCTGCTGTCCCTGCAGTGTCATCCCTGGGACTCCCTGGGTTTGTATCCCAACAGGACACCAAGTTCAGAATGACACCCACTTTTTTTTCATTTCTTGCACTACTAGGAATTGAACCTGTGATCTTCACACTGACCTACATTCCCAGCACATACTTTTTTTTTTTTTATTTTGAGAAACAATCTTGCTAAATTGCTGAATTGCCCAGGCTAGGCTTGAACTTGCAGTCCTCCTGCTCAGCCTCCCAGAGGGCTACAATCACAGGTATGCACCCCCACACCTGGCCTAATCCACCTCTTCACAGCTGGGTAACCCGGGGCTAATTACTTAACTCCTCTGAGCCACAGTTTCCTCATCTGGAAGATGCCTCCCTTGTGGGACTTTTATGATAATTACTGAAGCCCTGGCACAAGGCTGCCTGTCAGTTCCCTCCCCCACCCTGACATGAATAAACTGACTAAATGACAGGGGAGGGCTGGGGTGTGTGGGAGGAACTGAACATCAGGGGAGTAAAGAGGACAGGCAGTGGGAGCTGGGGGGACCTCAGCAGGGACGGAGGGAGGCCCTCTGGGGTACACGAAGGCCAGAGGAAAGGGAAACCCCCAGGGGAGCTCCCGGTGCTGCAATCAGGTCACTCAGGCAATCGATGGAGAATCAGACATGTGATGGCCACGTCCTGACCAGCGCCCCCTGGACCCCCCCTCCGGCGAGCTGCTCCTGGGACTCAGGACCCAGCCCTGCAGTGCACAGGAGCCGCCACTGCCTGCACTTCCCGCCTCCTCCTGCTGCTGCCTGCGGCCAGTGCTGCTCAACCCTTGCTCGCAGCAGGTAGCCACGAGCCTTGCACTCAACTCCGCCCCTCACAACCCTGCAGGAGGCCCCTGCCCTGTGCAGAGCTGGTCTGGTCTCAGCACGGTGCTTCTCAGGTTTGCTCTGTGGTAAACTGATACGCTCGTCCTGCCAGCTCCTCCTGCCTCTGCTGCCTCTTTTCCTTTTCCTAAGGATCGCCCAGAGGAAGCTCTCGGCCCCCCGCACCTCCTCCACCTACCCCGGGCCCACTCCCTGGCCCCAGGTGCTGTGACCTACCAGGGTCTCTTCCTGGGGACCTGCAGGTGGATGTGACCTTCACTCTGAAAGCAGCCAGATGTCCTGCGGGGACTGGGGCAGCGCCCCTTCCCTACACCCCAGCGGTTACTCAGCCCTGCTCACTGGGCTCCTCCAACTCCTACCCACAGCCAGCCCCCGCCCTCCCTCCTCGCCCATCACAGCGTCCTGTCCTGCTGTCCCCTCCCTCCCTGGCTATCAGTAACCCCAGCCCCGCCTGGCTGGGCCGGAGTGGAGCCTGAATGAATGCACGTGTGTGGGCCACATGGCTCACTGCAGGCTCCAGTGTGGGGTCCCCGCCCTGGGGTCCAGGATCAGGGTCTCTGCTGCCTTGTCTCCCAGCCCACTGCCCCCACCCACCCCAGACCTGTGGCTTCCACCTGACTCCAGCAAACACTGGGCACCTGCCAAGGGGTGAGGACCCCAGTTCCGGGTCACACAGACCTGGCCTTGAGTCTGGCTCTGCACTGACTGCTGTGTGACTCCAAGATGTTGGCTTTACCTCTCTGGGCTCAGTTTCAGCCTGTGTTGGGGATGGGACAGTCCCCTGGATAGGCCCCCATGTCCTGTGGACACGGACTGAGCTGTTTGTCCTTCTCTGGGCCTGCAGAACAGAGCCCAGGCTGTGGCAGGTCCCCACAGGGACTGGGCAGGGCAGGCAGGCCCACAGGTGACCATCCAGGCCTCCAGACCAGGGGCCCCTCAGAACCCCTGCAGAGAAGGGGCCCGGATCCTATTCCCTGCCCAGAAGTTAAACTCCAGGAGCAGAGTTCATCTTCCTCCCCCTGCCTTTTTGCTTCTTTATTCTAAAATTATTTTAGACTTGCAAAAATAATGCCAGGACCTCCATGTACCTGTCACCCCAGGGTCCTCAGCACTGGCTTCTGGCACAGTCATGGTGGCAGACACAAGCCGGGAACGGCACTGCTGGCAGCCTCACATGCACCAGGGTGCACGTTAGGAGGCCCCTGCAGTGGCCTCCAGAGATGGCGGTCTCCAAGGCGGCACGGTGGAAGGTGTTGGACCACGGGGCCCCACCTCGCAGAGATGAGCTGCCTGTCTCACCTGTGACCTCTCCACCATTGTGATATCCCCACCTTGGGACCTCTCCCCAGAGCTGAGCAGGTTTGGGCATTGTGCTTTTGAGCATCAGAACTGACAGCCAAATAAACCTCCTCTCTCTTTATAAGGTTCCCAGCCTTGGACATTTTGTTACAGTGGAGTAAAATGTACTATATACAGATCTTATTCTGTTTTCACCATCGTCCTGCTAATGCTGTTTCTGGCCCAGGATCTAAACCAGGGCCCCACACTGCATGTGGTGGAGTCTCCTCAGCCCCTCCATTCCTGGACAGCTTCTCATCCTTGCTTGATCTTTCGTGGCCTTGATGGTTTCAAAGAATGTGTAGAATGTCCCCAGTTACCAGCTTCTTCAAGCTGGGGTTGAGGTGATGGGTCGGAGTCAGGACACCCCACGTCCCTTCTGTGCATCATATCCAAGCTTTTCCACCCCAAGGTGTGCCTCCACTGGTTACATTGACTTTGTCCAGTGGTATCGCCCAGGTTTCTGCTGTGAAATGACTATCTCTCCCTCCGTAATTAATAAGAATCTGGAGGACAGATACTTGGAGACAGCCAGCTTCCTGCTTCTCATACTTTTGCTTGCTAATTTTAATGTCCATTGATATTTTCCAACAGTGATTGCTGTGGTGTTTGCCAAGTGCTGACTTTTCTCTTTCCATCCTTCTTTCAACACTATTAGCTGGGATTTTATTACGGGAAAGAGTTGGTCTTCCTCTCCCTCCCTCCCCTTCCCCTTCCTCCCTTCTGTCCCGTGGACCCCTAAGTATTTACTGTACTCCATTACTATCTTCATTTATCTTGCTGGTAAAGTCTCATCCTCTCCTCAAATATCTCCACCCATCCGCTTCCTGTTAAACTGGCTTCCCTAACGAGACGTGGCAAAGGCTGTCACCTCCATGTCACAACCTGGCCACAGCAGTCGAATGCTGCTCCCTGGGTGGGGACCTCGAGGCCTTGCTGGGCAGCCAGGTCTCCCTGTGACCCACTGAGGCATCTTCCTGGCCAGACCTGGGCTTTCCTGGAACAACAGGTTGCAGCTGGAAGTGCGTCATTGTTCCACAGCAGGGAGTTCCAGCAGGCACAGAGCCGGCCAAGTGGCCTGAGGTCCTCTCCTGCTGCAGGGTCACCCACTCTTCCTCTGCAGTGCTGGCCTTGCACCACACCCTGGGCCCTCTTCCACCTGCAGCAGGTGAGAGTAGAGAAGCCCAGGAGGCTACCTGCTGGTAGTGGCTGCCCAAATTCCCCCCCCCCCCAGTGTGCAGAGGAAGTCCCCTCCCCCGAGGGGATGGTCCCCAGCTGTCTCCAGGGCAGCCAGAGTGGTGATGGCAGCAGGCAGCAGGCAGAGTGACTCCAGCTGCAAAGGGCACACTTGCCAGGGGCGGCAGGCGGCCCAAGGAGGCTGGGGTGCTCTGAAGATGGAGGATGCAGCTGCCCCAGGTGGGTGTCCTGTGCCACTCTTAATGCGATTCCATCTTAACACAGCAGACACCCCTGCTGTCTCAGTGAAAAGCGACACTGTCTCCTGTCCTCCACAGGCAGCCGAGTGTACTCCGCACACGTTGGCCCCACAGGCCATGCCTGTCCCCACCACCCAGCTCCAGTCCCACGCCTCTCCAGGTCCCCTGGCGCCGAGTCTGCAGACGATGGTATTTTGGGGGTGAATTTGTTCCCTTCAGCCTGCACACTCCTCACCATCAGAACCGTGTCCATCTGCAGAGAACTGGGCACTGTCCCCACATCCAGCAGGGACCCGAGAGATGAAGGCCCTCGGGGTGTTCAGGGTGACTATGACCAGCCCTGGTCGTGCTCCTTTGGGGCCGGAGCCTGGCTTGGCCCTATCACTGTCTCTCTCTCCATTTCTCTGCCTTCCGGAGTGACATTCACTCCCTGCCAGCTGCATCGCTGCCTCCTCGGGGTCCTGAATTCCTGACCCACAAACCTGCCCTCCTGCATGAGTTTACTCACCGTGATGGGTGGGGGGCCAGCGTGTTCTTCCTGTCGCCCCATCGATGGCACAAGAGGAAGGAAACTGCTCATCTCACCTCTTCCATTTCCTCTTTCTGTGTCCACCCCCATCCCAGCTGCCCTCCCTAGCCCCCCTGGGCCTGCACTGTGGCCCCCAAGGTGCATCAGGGCCAGGGAGGGGCCGCTCCTGCGGGCGAAGCGTAACCCTCTCCCCGGTGCCAACCCCCTGCCCACCTTCACACCAGCACATCCATCGGTGTACCTCGTACCACCAGCTGGGGAGTGACTCTCAGTCCCCTTGGGCCAGGCAAGGCTGCCTCCCCCGCCCGCACACGAAGGTCACCAAGACCCAGAGAAGGAGAGGAGAACACAGCCGTGGCCCAGGGGACTCCCACGCAGCGCACTCCCAATGCATGTGTTTTGTGTCTGCTCAGTTTAGATCTCTGCTCCTGTCTGCTTCCAACCCTTCAGCTGAGATCTGCTTTGCTCCTCCAGCACAGAAATCATTCCTTGTCCCTCTGAAGATCCTTGGGCCCAGCCCCACCAGTGCTTCAGTGGGGCAGACACGCCAAAGTTTACTGAATAAGCCGGGTTTGGCGGTGCCCACCTATAATCCCAGCACTTGGGAGGCTGAGGCAGGATAGCCACGAGTTTGAGACCCTACTGAAGACAGGTCCTGATGCTTTTTGCCCACAAAGTCTATACCACCAGGGGCTTCTCTGTGGCCTGTCTCACAGAGCTGGACCCAAGGATGCCCTTCTCTTATTAGCCACAATGTCCGGTAGAGATGCTGGGCATTCGCCTCTGGGAACGGCTGTCCGGGTTCTGCAAGCTGATGACTGGAGATGGAGGCCAGCCAGCCCGAGGTCAGGGGTAGCAAAAACAGCTGCTGCCTGCATGTGGGTGGGTGTCAGGCAGCTTCCAGGAGCCAGTTCCATTTTCCCGGAACTATTTTCTCTTCATTTTGGGGGTTAGTGAATTGAGACGGGGTCTCCCTGGCTAACTCACGCTGGCCTCAAACTCTTGGCAATGCTCCTGCCTCAGCCTCCCCCAAGTGCTGGGATGACAGTGTGTGCCACCACGCCTGGCATTTTAAACACCTTCAGCGTCTCCAGGCCTGAGGGCTTGCCTGGCTGCTCTTCAGCTTTCACCCCACCTGTCCAGGACACCAGGCTCCACCCCAGGACCTGGCTAATGCCCGGCCACCCGGAGTCCGGGCTGGACACTGCTTTCAGCGACGGGGTCCTGTTCACTCGTCCAACCTTCCACCCACCCCACTTTGCGACAAGGAAAATCCAGTGCAGAGAGGTCAGTAATTCTGAACCACAGCCCAGGACTCGGGCCTCCGCCCGCTTACTCAGTGCCCAGCCCCTCCCTTCCAAATCCAGATGACTTTCCTCTGCACCAAATGGCTCTGTGGTTTTATGAAATAAGTTGTTTATTATGGCGCTTTTTGGACTCATTCTCCAAAGGGAGAGGATATGAACTCTCGGGCCACCAATCAGTGTCACCTGTGACTCGGGAGTGGCTGATCTTCTGGTGACCCCGATGCACCTACTGTAGGATTTTGAAGCAAATACCAGGCCTCATGTTGCTGAACCTGTTAATATTTGAGTAAGTGCTTTTAAAACACAAGAGCTTTGGGCAGAGGGCATTAGCGCTCAAGGCCTTGGGCTTGATCCCCAGCACACAAAACCAACACATTGCAAAATCAAAAGACGAGGACGCCAACGCTGTGCTAGCTACAAAGGGAAACACTAGCTCCTTACTGTTACCAGACACCCAGTCAGGAGCCTGCAAACACTGTCCTTTCACATTTTGTTTCAGTTAGGGTCCGAGTAAGGTCTACATGCTATGAGTGGTTGGCTCTACATGTATGCGTGTGTGTGCATGTGTGTGTGTGCGTGCACGCATGTGTGTGCATGTTCTTCATCTCCAGATTCCCTCTCTTCCACCTTCTGCTTTTCCTCATAACTCCTGGCCTGGCCTGGAGACTGCTCGTCCATGCCGTGTGTGGCATCTCCCAGGTCTGGACTTTCCCGTAGCCTCTCTGTCCCCCGCGTGTCTTGCAAGTCAAAAGTCTGAGGCTTGGGCAGATTGGTGACCACTTCCAGATGACACAGACTGGCCTGGGAGGCTCTCGCCACCTGGGAGTTGCATGCTGCTTGGTCCGGCTCCGTCCTGCATGGGCAGCTGTACTGTGGGGTGCAGCTCCTTCTGTAGAGTCTCTACCCCCATGCTCTGCTCTTCCCTTCTCAGTAGCTGCAGGTGCCCCTCGGCCCCACGCTGGCCTGAGCAGAGCAAGCAGGGGAGTTAGGCGAAATATTACCACTGGGGGGCTTGGGGAGAAAAATACCCACAATCTCCCTGTTATTCCTTACAAACATATATGGACAATATCTTGAAATAAAAAGCTAAAAATATATTCTGAAATGATTACTAATGTATGCTTAAACATTTATGATACAGTAACACGTACATTTCACTGCTGACCTTCTCCTGAAGACCTGCCAGGGGAGCTTTCAATGGCACCTTAGTCTCTGCCAGGTGCTCACAGAACGCCATAAACTGGGCCATAGTCACGAGCAATAGAATTCATTCCTCACAGTTCTGCGGCTGCGAGGTCTAAGGTCTGCGGAAGGAAGGCCCACTTCCTGGTCACAGATGAAAGCTTGTGAACTCATATGACAGAAGGCTCGAGGGTTCTTTCTGGAGTCGATTTCATTGAGGCACTAATCCCAGTTCTAGGGGCTCCATCCTCAAGCCCTAATCACCTCCAGAAGGCTCCACCTCCAGGTGCAACCAGATTAAAGATGAGAGTCCAGTGAACGCAAGGTGGAAGGTCACAGTGTCTAGGGCTGTGCTGAGTAAGGGACACTTCAGGATTCCTGGGGCAAGGTCCTGTTCATGTTACTGTGTTTTGTTGCCCACAGTCAGAGTAGAAGAAATTAACTTTATTAAGGGTTAATGTATTGTTTCCCATCCCAATTCAGAGATTCCCCTGAATTACATCACGAACCCCTTTAAGAACCCTTACTTTGTTTAAGGTGACAACTTTCCCCCTGCCCATGCCCCAGCCTGGCACAAAAGCAACCAAATGACATCGTCCGGGAAGCGTCAGGCTGGAAGGTGCTCGGGACCACCCGAGTGTGGTGTGTGTGGCTGGTGACCCCAGGGAGACCCATGAGAACAGGCTCTACCAGGAACCAGGTAGCGCCCTCTGCCCCTGGGCCTGAGCATCGGCCCATTTCTCGGAACCCATGTGATTCTGGGAAAGGGCAGCTTCACTTTGCCTACGGATTTACTTTCCAACATCCTGTAGAATGGGACTGGGAAACAGAAAGCAACTTGTTCTGAGAAGTGTAGTCATGTTTACTTGGACATTGGAGCCTGCGGCCTAAAGAACCCACTGTCCCGGCTTCTGCAGTCCAGTGGCCCTCACTTCCACGAGCTCACTTCCCACTGTCCCACCCACACGGTGATGGTCACCCTGCCTGGACAGCAAATCCTGCTGGGCACCCGCCCCCACACAACAAGCCAGAAGTTCCAGGGGATTCTGTTTCCCGTACCATTCAATCAGGTGTAACGCCCACCTCCTTCGCCCCTGCGGTGGAACCACGCTGTGGTGTGTGCTGGGTACCAGCTCCCCAAGTTTCTCCAGGGGCACTCAGTGCAGCTGCCACCCACAGGGGTGAGTGGCTGGAGGCTGAATCCTCTCCTGGCTGCTGCCTCCCCTCCCTCGCCTCTCCCTCTCCTGCCCGCGTCTCCATCTCCCGAATAAGGGATTAGTGGACTCCTATGACATCACCAGTATCTGGCAGTGGCATAAAAATGGCCAGCGTCGCATAGCTTGACCTAAAGTTCACGCTCAGGTCTCCTCTCGGAGTCTGCTGTGGGGAGACCCCCTGGGGCAGCCACATACATACTCTATCCAGAGCTTGTGCCTCTCGCCGTGACCCAGCCACATGTGGACCGGGCCAGTCCGTGGAGGAAACTGCTGAGCCACAAGGAGCTGAGCTCCTGTCCCTGCCCCTCCTGCTGCATGGTGGGGGGGCCCCTAGGGACCGCTCTACGAGTCAGCAACCCTATGCGACCTAAAACGAGGAAGCAGGAGAGCGGAGGAGGGCACAGAATGTTTGGCAGCAGAGACCCTGGGTGTGGGCTCCAAGCCTGGCAGAGGGAACGTGGGACACCGTGAAACCCCGGGGTCCGTTTGGCCTGATCCCGTCTCCCCTTCCAGATACCATGGTCCCCAGGAGACGGAGGACTTTGGGCACACCCACCGGCTCGGGAGCACTGGGGGACACGGGAACCAGGACACAAACAGCCCTTTCCCCTCTCACATTGCCACCTAGCGAAGTTCATCCTCCCCCACCCCTTGGAGGGCTGGAGGGCACCCAGCTGGAGGGAGAGGAGGGGACGGGGAGGAGAGGCTGGCTCCGTTTCCACCTGCGTGGACAGCTGTGGGCAGCTCACGGGAGGAGCTGCAGTCCGTGCAGACACACAGGAAGCACACAGAATCACAATTAGCCCGACTACTGGAATGCACTCTGATATTTTCTATGCTCATCTGTTTCCTATTTTTTAAATGCTGTCTGACTCACTAATTTCATAACTGCCTCCTGGGTGGTGACCTGAGGTCTGGAATACTGCCCTGAGTGTCTCCAGAAATGAAGGGGTGTGGTGATTTCTGGGCTTCCTCTAAACATGATCTGCGATCAATCTCTGGGTCCCACTGGGGGTTTGGGGACGGCTGGGCTGAGCCTGGAGGACCTGGAGAATTCCACAAGGTGGAGCATTTGTGCCTCCCACAGCAGCAGCTCATGCAGCCTTGGCAGTCACCCTCCAGCACGTCCCCATCCTCTGGTGGCATGGATCATACCCAGACGCCTTCTCCAATTCACTATCACTCTAGTACTTACTCAGCTGAGCCCTGTCTTATAGATCACACACTGTGTCTTATTTCCCCGTGCAAAACAAACAAAATAAAAACGTGACTAGGAAAACAAAACAAGTTTGCTCCATTTGACGTCTTCAAGCCAGCAGCCCTGTTCCCTAACAAGAAAGGGGCCTCGAATCTTCCTAACTCAATAGTTCTGACCTCTCCCCTCTACCCGCCTAGGAACATTCAATCACATCACTGTGACTAATAGCACGATGACTTGGTTAAACTTCACACAGTCACCCCCATTGTACAGGTGAGAAACCGAGGCAGAGGGATCAAGAAGATGTGCCCCAGAGCCTACCGTAGGAAGCAACTGGACCAGGCTTTGAACGTGCCAGTCACCTGCCTAACTGCTAGGCTTCAGTGACCCCTGAAGTTGACCACCTCCGGGTTTGGCTATGCTGCCATCTCTCAGAGAATCCTTCCTGGTTTCCTGGACTGTGGGATTGCGCTCGGCTCCCACGGCACTCGGTTCCTGCCTGTTTGCTCACGTAGAACGTCATCAGAAACCACCAAGACAGGGCCTCCATCTGGCCGGGAACTTCAAGGGAAGGCTGCTTCTGATTCCTCTTGTACCTCTGGGCCCATTAGGGCACCGAAGCCCCCAGGAGGTACCTCCCTTGTTCAGCAGCACCCAAGAAGCAGTCCTTGTTATCAGCTTGTTAGATTCCAGTGAGGCCTGGGAATAGTCAGTCAAAAGGAGACAGACCATGTCCTTGGCTCGCATGGGTTCTTAGCCACAGGGAAGGTGGAAATCAGACGTGGGCTGGCACTTGGACCTGCTGCCACCATCGCCATTGTCTGCCCTCTTGCTCAGGACACTTTAAAAGGAGCTGTCTTGTCACTGTCTTGTCACTGAGACACAATACCTGACACCCACAACTTACAGGAGGAAGGGTTTGCTTTGGCTCCCAGTTCGTGGAGGCGTCAATCCATAGCTGGTTGGCTCCAAGGCAGGGCTCTGAGTGCCAGCAGATTTCTGTCTTGGGGTGACAGCTCCAGGCTGCGAGTGCCGGCACCTCTTAACTCCTAGTGTTACAGCTTTCAGTGCCATAGCTCCAAGCCTTGTTAGCAGCTCTGGTGCTCTCAGCTGACCCACTCCAAGCAGAGTTTGTGGCCCCTTAGGTGGCTTTCTAGGGTTCTTCAGCAGCTCTCAGGGCCTCTCTGGGGCTCTCCTGCAGGTCCTCCCACCCCGCAGGTCTCAGCAGGGTCGCAAAGCTCTTCAGCAGCCCTCTGGCTGCCAATCACACCCAGGGCTAATACCCTCCAGGGTTACCCATTCTTTCTTAGTGCAGCCTCCCCAGTGCATGCTAGCTGAACAGTCCTGAGCAGGCAGGAGCATTTCTGCAGGAGGCTGCAGCACCGGGGAGTAGAGCCTGGGAGGAGCCCGCAAGGACCAACCTCAGCCAGGAGGGGGGAGGGGAGAGGGGGGAGGGCAAGGGAGAGGAAGCGCTGCTCAGGTAAAGAAGGAGCAGCCATGCATCTGCAGCCTCCTGTACCTCCTGCACCGAATTTGGGTTGAACTAGGGGGTGGGGTGAGGGTCATCTTGGGAGGCTGCAGGGCAGATTCCTCGGGAACAGGGCCATGTCTGAAGCCTGCAAATATCTCTGGAGAGGCCACTAGTGTGCAAGTCAGCCTCAGCTGGCCCGGTGACAACTCCACAGAGCCGTGGTGGAGAGGCAGCTTGATGACAGCTTCTGCCGTGTCCTCAGAGCTGCCGCCAGCACAGGGATGCAGCTCAGCTGTGTGCTCACGGCCCAGGGGGGTTTGGTGAACCCAAGGGTGACAGCAGTGGTTCCGTCCATTCCCCCACATTGCCGTGCCAGCTGGGTCCCACGGCTGTCCCTCAGAGAAGCGACAGCAGCCCCCGAGTGGCCCAGAGTGTGGGAGATGCATGGTGACTGTCAGCCAAGCCACCGCTCCTGCTAGGGCTGCAGGGCCCAGCAAGACCCAGAGCAAAGAGGAGGCACCCACAGAGGTGGCAAGGTCACCAGAGCTGGCTGCCCCGGGGTCACCCTCAGGGCAGCGAGGGACGTGGGGCAGGGGAGGGCGCCCTCAGGAGGATGGAGCCCCCTCTGGCTGTCAGAGGTAGAGAGAAGGTGGAGCTCATTTTCCTAGCTTAGGCAGAGGCAGCAGACAAGAGGTGTCCTCACCCATCCCCCAGCCCTGGCGGGTCCACACCAGGACCAAGAGGTCCTGCAGCACAGATGTGAACAGGGCCTCAGCCCCATTGTCACACGCTCCGGTGGAAGGCTGGCATTTCCCTCCACTGGCACCAGCCCTGCGGGTTTCTCACCAACGGTTTCATTGCATATCACTGTCACTACAGACATCTAAAAATATTTACTTATGGCTTCCTGGACACTGCATCTTTCTTTTTCTTTCTTTCTTTCTTTCCTTCCTTCCTTCCTTCCTCCTTTCTCTCTTGCTCAGAACCACTGCTAGATCTTGAATGCACGCATTAATAAAGAAACACACAGCACACACCATACCACAATCTTTTTTTTAAATCCTGGAAAGTGCATTTCAACAGGAGCAATTGGCAATTTCGATAGAAATGGTAACTGTATTTTATTTTATGCATTTAAAAACACGATTCTGAGATGGGCCTCACTTGACTGCCAGGGGCAGCCATGGTACAAGAAACGGCTGAGACCTTCATGTAAGGGTCAGGGTTTAGAGCGGAGTTTCACAGCCAAAGGAGCTGCGCCACAGCTGCGGCCCTGCAGTGCCTGGGCTCTCCACCTGAGGGACCCTGACGGCCGGCCCACCTTCTTCCCTATCCCACCACAGAGGAGTCATCGGCCAGCTCAGCGCGGTGGAGCCCAGGACTCGAGGCCTGACCCCTCCTGTTCTGGAATTCTCTACCCCACTCCAGAGCTCAGAGCCTGCACCCCACCCCCAAAGCTATCGGGCCCACCAGCAGCCCCCAGGGAGCAGCCGCCCTGCTGCGAAGCCCGGAGGAGCATTTCCACATCGGGCCGCTGGAGGGGGCTGGTTCACAGTCACGATCCACCCGGCCCAGAGCCTGTGCGAGTCCAGGGTTCTCGCCCTGTCGGCCGACTGGCCTGAGCCCTTCCCAGCCCGCAACTGCTCGAGCACCCAGCGAGGGCCGCAGCCTGATTCCACCGTCACAGGCTCGCTGCTAAGAACGCAGTGCGGAGCACGCAGCCTGCTGTGGCGCAGCTTCCTCACGGCGAGCAAGGGATCCCACGCCCCTGTTCCCCACTTCTGCGCAGCATTCAGCGGGTTCCATGGGGCCCACACTTCACTGTAACACAGGCTCTGGGTCCAGTTATTCTGTCCCACTGCCGGCTAATAAGCATGATGAAGCCTGGCTAGGGAGCTGGGTGTGGGGGCCCAGGCCCCTAATCTTAGCCCTCTGGGAGGCCGAGACAGGAGGATCCAGTGCAAACCCTACCTGGGCAGTTTAGCAATTAAGTCCTTGTTTCAAAATTAAAGAAAAAATTAAAAAGAGCTGGGCTGTAGTGCAGCTCGAAGGCAGGAGGCACATTGGGCCACACCCTGCTGTGAACCTCACAGCAGGTGTGAGGGGAGGGCAGGTGTATCGATCACTTTCCACGCACAGTATTTCAGCTTATGATGCACTTATGGGGAGTAACCCACACGTGCAAAGCAGGAGCCGTGCATTCTTGTGCTGGCTTTCCTCTGGTCAGCGTTGCAACCGTGAGGTTCATTCATCCTCACCGCTGCGTACCTGCTAGTCAGGGTCTCCCCATAGCCTTGCTAACAGGTGTGCAGTGACACACGTTGTATGTTGCTTTGCATTTCCTTACCAGCTAAGCATGAGAATCATTTACTATGCTTGCATCCCATCCATACATGTGCTTTGAAGGAGGAATCTTTTCAAATGTTTTGCCCATTTTCTTATAAAAACCTAGCTATTAAGTCCAGAGGAGTCTTCCCATATCCCGAATGCAAATCCTTTATCAATACAGTCAGACCTTGATTCGTTGCAAAAACATGCTTGTAATTCAAAGCATGTATGTTTCAGGGCAAATGTCCCAATAAGAACTAATGGAAAATTGGATGATTCATTCCACAAAAATATGCATATAAAAATGACTACAATACTGTAATATAGCACAAAATAATAAGGAAAACAAAACACCAAGAAAAATAAACAAACTGATCTGCATTTACCATTGAAAAGTTTCATGGCTGTCCCACAGAGAGACAGAGACAGAGGGAGAAGGGGGGACCCCTGGCTCAGTTGTGATCATGTGACTCCCAGCAGCACATTCTACTCACATTACGAGGCCTCACTCATTTATGGAGCTAAAACTTACTAGAAATATTCGCTTGTCTCACGGGTCACTCTCGACCAAGTTACCCGCAATCCAAGGTTTCACTGTATATGATTTGCAAATATTTTTTCCTACTATGATTTGTGTTCTGTCTTAGCAGGGGTTTTGTTTTGTTTTGCTTTGCTTTGAGACAGGGTCTCACTATGCAGTTCAGGCTGGTCTCAAACTACCAGCAACCCTCCTGCCTCAGCCTCCTGAGTGCTGGGATTACAGGTGTGCACCACCACGTCGGTTTAGCAGCATCTTTTGAAGATTATAAGTTTTTAATTTGGGTAAAGCCCAAATAATTAATTTTTTTAATTTAAGGATTATGCTTTTGGTGTCTCATGTAAGAAATCTGCCTACCTCAGGTTGTAAACATTTCTTCCTATGTTTTCTGCTAGAAATATTACAATTTCTGTTCCTATGTTCAGGCCTAAGATTCATGAACCTGTATTGGCAAACTTCAGAATGCTATTGGAAACAGGATTCTGATGTTATAAATTTGAAGTCATAGTTTATGTCCAGCAAATCATTAAAGATTTATAAGGAGGACTGTAAAACCAAACACTAAGGATTTCTGTTACACAGCCCTATAATCCCACCACTCTGCCTAGGCAATTCAGCAACTTAGTGAGACTGCCTCAAAATTAAAAAAAAAAAAAAAAGAAAGAAAATTAAAAAGGGCTGGGGAGGTAACTCAGGGAAAGCTCCTGGGTTCCATCCCCAGTACTTGGGGGGTCGGGTACTGCTATTAATTCTGCCTTCTGCTTTCAGAATAAGTGAGGCAAGGTGCACGGGGCCTTCTTCCCCGGCACGGGCCCTGCCCCTCCACAGTGGATGTGCACAGGCCACAAACACACCCTGGGGTGCGAGAGATCCCAGCGATCCCACGTGGCCCGGCTCTGCGGCTCTGCTCTGCAAAGGTGCACTGGTCTGTCTCATACAGCTGGGGGCAGCAGGAGCGTTGCTTCCTGAGCTCTGACAAGAAACCCTGAGCGGCACAATAACCGCCACTAACAGCTTCTAACCAGTGTCTCCCTCTACCCAGAACCCGCTGAGCCCCTAAGGTGCACCCTCTCTTAGGGAGCCAAGGGCTGGGTGACTTTAGTTGTATGAGGTCCTTTTCTGCTCACCTCGAGCCACGGAGTGCATGCTACTTTATTCTTGCAGGGTCCCCACTGGTGGGGCCCTCAGGGCACCCTTGGGTGTCGAGACCCTGCTCTACAGCCGCCAGCCTTTATCATGAGGCTCTCCAGCTCCCAAATGCCAACCCCAAAGCTCAGAGCTGACCGGCACCATGAAGCCAAACATCCCGAGACGAGGCGCTCTCCCTCTAGGTCAGCAGCGTCCGGCTTGGGAAAGGGACCAGGCTTGTCTCTGAGGGCGGGACAGGCGGCAGAGAGCCTGAGAGGGGAAGCCTGCTATGCACCACTGCACCACTGCGGTCAGTTCCGGTCAGCTCGGAGAAGCTAGGCAGGGACGCCTGGCGGGGAGAGCGCGGACGCGAGAACCCCAGGTCTGGGGTCACTCTCTGGGCTTCGGCCTCTACGCAGTCCCCCCTTATCCCTCTTGGCAGCCTCGGGGCGCGCCGGACGCCTGGGTGCCTCGCTGAGCCCCTGCGCCCTGCTGGGATGGCGTGGGCCTGGGGTGGCCGGTGCAGAGGACTCGGACCCAGGAGGACAAAGAGCCTCGTGGGTGGGTGGGCGCCAGGAGGCGCGCCCTCTCCTGGGAAGG
>PVJX010010576.1:29197-56605 GCA_004027295.1 Dolichotis patagonum
CCTCCCTCTCCCTCCCCACTCCCCCCCCCCGCGCACAAGCAGTCCCGCCACCCTCTCTTTGGCCCAGGCCAGCGCCCACAATGGGTCCTGAGGGAGATGGTGCCCACTGCCCCAGCCTGAGCTTCCTCTGCCTGAATTGAACTCCGGGCCAGAACTAAAATCCTCAGCCCTGGAGTAAAGGTGAGAATAAATGAGCACCGTTCCCCACAAGCGAGGAGCTCAGACTTTGCAAACCAGAGCTGCAAATCTCTTGCCTTGCCAAGCTAGAGCTGCCCACAACGGCTGGGCATGATAATGCATGCCTGTAATCCCAGCACTTTGGGAGGCTGAGGCAGGAGGACTGCAAATCTAAACTAAGCCTGGGCAAGTTAGTGTTTTAGCAAGATCTTATCTCAAAATAAAAAAGGGCCAAGGAAGTAACTCAGTTGTAAGGCCTTGGGCTAAATCTTCAGGGTTTTTTTGGTGCCAGGGATCAAACTCACAACCTCAAGTTTGCCAAGCGGGCACTTACACCACTGAGCTACACCCCCGGCCCAATCTTGTCTCTAAAATAAAATTTAAAAAAAAATGAAATGAAATGAAATGAAATGAAATAAATAAAATAATAAAATAAAATAAAATAAAATAAATAAAATAAAATAAAATAAAATAAAATACAGATCTTTAAGGGGCGGGGTTGCACTCCGTGCAGAAGCCCTGGGGTCACTCCCCAGTACCCACACACACAGAGCTCTAGACAAAGCCCCCACCCTGTGTGGCCACTGAGCCCCTGAGGAGCTGGGTCTGACCGGAGTGTGAGCAGCGCTCGTGGCTGGAACCTGGACAGCAGAGCGGAGGGGCTGTGGGCCTGGAAGACAGAGGGGCTCAGGAGAGGTCCCCGGGCCCTGGGTCTCAGAGGGGCTGCAGGGTGCCCCACTCTCCTGCCTTCCTCCCTGGCCCACGCCACGCTGTACCCCTGCGATGCTCACCAGCACCGTGCGGCCATCCGATCTGAAGAACACGAGTCAGGGGCTACGGATGTAGCTCAGGGGCACAAGCGCCTGCCTGGCAAGCACAAGGTGGAGAGTTCAATCCCCAGTACCAAAAATAGTAACTGTGAGCCAAAAGCGAATCTCCCTCCTTTCCCTGTCCAGGGCTAGGGGATCCAACCCCAGAGCACTGTACCTCCCAGCATCCCTCCCTTTTTGAGACAGAGCCTTAGCTACCCAGATAAGACATGAAGTTGAGACCCTCCTGCCTCAGCCTAAGTGCTTAAACTCCTTAACCCGATGGCTGGGTTCGTGCAGCCTTTCCTTTGTCTCTGAATTTTCTGGCACTTAATTCTAACCCTAATGGTCCTAATGCCTTAAAGGTGGAGCCTTCTGCTCCTCAGCCGACCTGGGTGCAGATGCGGCTGAAGGAAGAGCTGGCTCTGGCTTTCCAGGAAGCGCAGGCCCAGTGTGGGGTGGTAATTTCGCTTTCATTAAATACAGAGCCTTAAAACCATTCTAAATACAATAGCGACAGATACGGCTTCTGACTGGTAATTTCTGGTTTCTGTACAGTAGAACACCTGTTTCTCCACACATTCAGGTGTTTTTGAACTTGCCAAAACCTGATTTTTTAAATACTGATCATCACGATTTGGGCTTCATGGCCCAAGAAAGGTGAGTAGGGAGACGGTACCCACAGAAATGCGGATGGGTGTGTTTACCCTGAAGATGTGCTAACTATGTAAAGTCACTGCTACACAGAGTAAGACAGCCCTGTACACAAATATCCTGGGCAGAGAGGAACACTCACGGGACACAGCCTGAGAGCCGGTGTGACTGCAGCCACGATGTGACTGCAGCCACGATGCGACTGCAGCTCATGGGGCTTGGCTGCCAGGCAGGGACAGCCCACAACTGGAGCGTGCTAGGCAGAAATCAGAAGGGCCCAATGCCCACCAGCAGGGATGAAATGTACCCTCTGGTGCCTGACGCTGATAAGGTTTTTTCAGGGCTGGGGATTGAGCTCTGGACCTTGGCACAGAACCATGTCCCTAGACTTTTTTCATTATTGTGAGACAGCTTTTTGCTATCACTAAATTGCCCAGGCTGGGATGCAGTGTGTGATCCTCCCACCTCAGCCTCCCAGAATGCTGGGATTATAGGTGTGAGTTCTCACAACGGCCACCAGCAGGCAGGATGGACAGGTGCTAACACTCAAGTGGCGGCAGCAGGCACACTTCCTCTCCAGCTGAGGCTGCGTCTTTTGCTGTTGGGGATTTCTAAAGTACACAAAAAGCTTTTCGCTGGAAAGAATTTCCCAACATCTTCACCAAGGTTTTACTACTTCTCAAGCCTTTACCTTTTCTGCTGAAGTCTTATCTTCTTGTTTTTTGAGAATCACTACGTAACCCAGGCTGGCTCGAGGTCTGGGCGATCCTCCTGTCTCAGCCTCCCAGTGCTGGGATTTCAGACGGGTACCACCATGCCTGGCAAAACCTTGTCTTCTCACAGATTTCAGACTCTGGCCACCCAGGTAGTTTCACTTTGAGCTTCTTGTTTTGTTTGCTTTTGTTTGCCTTATACGTCTCAGGAAATGGATGGTAGGACGCGCTCAGAAAAGCACGGCTGTTGAGCCGTGGCTGGTCCTCCAGACCTGAATCATACCAAATACAGGAACTGTAGCATTTCATGCTGGCTGGCTTGGGGGAGGCTCGCGCCCCATCCTCTCCCAGACAGGAAGACCCCAGAATGTGTCCAGCCTCAAGGGAGGGAGAATGCAGGAGTCGGAGCAGGGAGGGCTTGGGTCTGGGCCTGGGTCCAGGCCATTGGGCCAGTGACTCAGTGGCTGGTGCTGCCAGAGGTGGAGAAAGAACCCAGCCAGGGCCTGGCTGCATGGGGCGGAGGCAGAGGCGCACAGGGCCACTGTGGACCCCGCCTGGTGCGCACTGCCGGGTCATGCATTACAGCTCCGCTCCTGCTGGGGACACCTCCTCTTGGGGGGCTGCTGGCCTGCACCTTGCTGACTATGCTAAATTAGGGGGGTGAGCTGGGGCACTGACAGTTTAAATGCAAGATTCTGCCCCTTTTACAGGCTGCATGGCAGAAGGAAGCAGCGAATCCATCTTCATCCACCAGAGGCCAGAAACCGGTACCTGCTGGTTCTCGATTTGTTAAAACACCACTTCTTAAGACACCTGGACACAACCAAAGACGACTCCTGCCCCCCTCTCCGGGTTTCTGCGTGGTCATGGGAGGAGGGAAGGTGAGCCCTCAGCACCTTCAGCAAGGGATGGGATAGGGGCAGCTTTGTGAGCAGATACTGAAAATAGAACCTGAAGACGTCCCCATCTCGGTTTAGCAGAACATCAGAGGTGTGTAGAGGAGTCTGAGTGTTTGGTGGCCCAGCGCTCAGGTCTGAGAATGTGTGACCTGAATCTGGATGGTGGGGGCAGGCGTCTTCCCGAGAAGAGGGGTGCAGAGGCCGCGTCCCTGTGGCCGCCCGCCTGGCAAGATGAGGAGACTCAAAGAACAAAGCCACGAGGCACAGGGCAGCTGGAGGTGCGGGAGCCACAGGCAGGAGGCGCGGGCCCAGCCCACGGGAAGTCCTGGCGCTGCCAGGAGCAGCTGCGGCAAAGCCAGTCCCCTCTGGCCAACTCCCCACCTGCAAAACCAGAGTGGGTCCTGCACTGTTCTGTTTGCAAAGTCGAGGCTCGAATAAGGGAGGTGACAGCCAGGCCTGGGGAGGTAGAGGAGGCTCTGGGCTCGGCTCCCTGCTATCAGCCGCTGGGCACCGTGACTCACCTGCTCCCGCCCTTCCCTGCCCCTCCTGCTAGGAAGTCCAGGTCGAAGCCTTAGCCATCAAAGGGGCCACCACCTGGGCATGGAGCTACGTGCTCGATTTCTTTGCACCCGGAAGCAAATCTGTCTGAAGTTGGGCGCCTGTGTGGAGTCATGGACGGCAGTTTCCTGTGCCCACCTCTGCCAAAGACCACAGGTGTCACCTCCAGGGGACTCTGCTGTCATGGAAGAGGCCTTGGCACCAACCCTTGTGCCCACCCCCTCTCCATTGAGAGCTCGCCCTTTTGCCACCCTCACTCACCAAACCCATTCCCAGGGAGGCAGCTCAGGGCCTTTGCCTCCTTCCCATTCCAGCTTGATGGTCTCCTGACCCAGGAGTCTTCTTCCCTCCACCTGGTCCAGCAGTCAGTAAACCTGGTCATGACGGCTGTGATGACAGTGCTGGTGTTAGTCCCCTATTAGACACAACTGTGGGCCACTGCACCATTCCATGGTCAGAGGTCACTGGAGACCACTTTACACTGCCTTGCCAGCCTTCCTCATCCCAGTACTCCTGCAAAGAAGCCAAGAAGCCCCATTAGCCCAATAATCATCAGTCTTTGTCCTGAATTAGCCCAAGTGTAACTGGCCTGGGGGTGAAGTTACCTCTCCCAGCTCATGGCTTTGGGCTTTCCAGAACATTCACACACAGGTGGTCCCGGCAGAACAGGCTCAGAACACTTCCTTTGGGTCCCCCAGAAGCAACCTGGGGAGAACCTGCCACGGCTTTCCTTCTCAGAAATCAGGGTGCTATGTAAGCACCCTCTGCTTATCTCAGTGGGATTAGAGTTTATGACGGAGGCTTTCCTGTCCCTGTCACTGCACGGTACTCCCTCAGGCCTTCACTTTCTATGGGGCAGATTGCAGCGGGTGTGGCAGCCAAACGCAGCTTCCCTTTCCCTGTGCCTGACCATCATTAAGACCTTTACAGGAGGGCTGGGGCCACTCCCTCTGGGGACGGAGTCCATGGAGGCTAGTGACCTCCCACAGGGCACCACACGCCTGAGGCTGGAAATCAGATCCATCCTCACACCCTGAGTCTCCTGCGCAGGGGAGAGGCACAGTGACGGAGCCCAAATTCCTAGGCCCCAGCTCAGCACTTCCCAGTCCTTTGTTGGAGGTGTCCTGTGTGAACGCCCCATCTTCCGAGCTACCCCGCTGGGTACGCTGGGTACGGGCACTCCAGGAGCCAGAGCACGAGCCTGAGGCGCGAAGTCCAGGAGGGGCTCAGGGACCACTGGAGCCTTCCGTCCTTGCAGCCCCAGGCTTTAAAGTGACAACAGAAGGAGCGGTTCTAGGAAGGTCAGACCCGTAACAAAGGAGTTAGCGGTTGAGTGCAGGCAGACTGACCGCAGCTCACACGAGGAAACGACGATTTGGCTGCGGGGACAGAGCAGGAAAGATCTGACGGAAGACACTGTCTGGACAGGGCAAACAAGGTTAAGGGCCAAGGAGTGGGACGTCCCTGGCCACAGCAGAGCAAGTCCTCAGGTGCGTGGGGCACCCTCTCCCGGCCAGGCGGGCATAGGCTGCAGACCGAGTCTCAATAACTGAAATGCTATGAACGTATGTCAGAAGCACAGTGAGACACACTTCACACACAGGGGGACGGCTGGAATTCAAAAGTGTCATCACAAGTGTCAGAGAGAGCGGTGAACCAAGCCCTTATGCACTGCTATCTGTAGTACGAAGCCTGCCTGTAATACGATCTGACACGAAAATGCCTGTATTTGTGAATATACATACGTAGAGTGCACCAAAAGGGTACATACACCTCCGGGAAAGAAAAAGTGCTATAAACATTTTAATACTAAATGTATTAAGACATCATGAGATTAATACATGTGACCTTTGGCCCCTACAATTACAAACGGTGGGCCTGTAACCCAGCACTGAAAAAAACACAACAAATGGTGCTCGGCGTGGTGGCCGCGAGCTTGCAGTCATTAGTAGTGTGGCCTGCGGCTGGGTCCCTGGTCACTGCCGTGCTGCACATGGATTTTCAGTTTCTTCTCTAAGGGCCAGCAGCATAGTGGGTTTTCTGTGATACATGACGTCCTCTAGGGTCCCCCACACGAGGGTGACACTAGCTGTTGGAAAACCATACTATTTTTCTTTTCCCGAGGTGTGTGGACATTTTTTGGAAATGGAAGATGAATAAACACGTGGTAGCCAGGTGGGGTGGTGCATGCCTATCATCCCAGCACTCTGGGAGGCTGAGGTAGGAGGATCTCAAGTTTGAGCCCAGCCTAGGCGACTCAGCAGATGGAGGAGATTGTTCCAGAAAAAGCACGAGCTACACGGGACCGTGTTTACATCCCGCAGCTGCCGCTCTGGAAACCCAGCAGATCACTTCCTGCTGAACCTGTGCCTGAGCCGGGCGGGGACCTTGGCACTTGACTCGGCACTTATGTGAAGGGCGTGTGTCAACTGTGTAATAGTGTGCCCAGAGCACGGCACGCCTCTGCACAGCTGTGTGCAGCCCTGCTGCTCCTGATAGGAAATGCTAGATACGGTCATTCCATGGAAAGGCAGAGGGTGGCCAGGGACAGCTCACTCATGGGCCACGGGAGTCCAGACCCAGGTTAACCACAAGTGCGCAGCAGCCAGGCGGTTCCCCGCCTTTGAAAGCTGCCGGGGCTGCACTGAAGCCCAGCTCCCGCACTCTCGGCATGCACGCAGCTCAAGCTGCACCGTCCGTGACTGGACATCCCCGGTCAGTCACACTGCACCGGGCCACAGGCCACAGGCCACAGGCACTAGCTCATTCCATTCTGCTGTTACTTTAACATCTCTAATCCTTAAAAAACTCTTCTGGGCATCATAAAGCAGAAGGATGTTGGTGGCTTGTATTTAAAGGTCGATTTGCTTGAGCCAGGCAGATAATCTCTTTTCTGGTTTTCCCTGAAATGCAACAGACAGCTTCCTGTCCCTGAGCAAAAACATCAGCACACAGAGTCACAGTAAAGCCACCAGTATGAAGTATCTGTTTGCACAATCTACTTTTCCCATAGAGCTATAAACATTATTGCTTGTTCATGGCTGGCAAAAGAGCCCATTAGCCTGGCCTTCTGGTGATGACTCTAATTCAGACACTGGCCACATTTATGAGCCCTCAATTCATTAAGCTGTCAAGACAAACAAAGGGTGCCTCCTAATCGGCATGAGTGCAGGAGACTCAATAAAAGCCTGTTCGCAGTGCCACCGGGTGCGGCAGGGGCTCCTCCAAGAGGCGGCTCAACCGCAGAATAACGGGCCATAAAGGTCGCCCTGCATCGCTGCTGGGAGAGCCAGTACAGGCACGGTCAGCGTGACGGTCAGAAGGGAGGCCAGACGGTGGTGGCCGGCACCTCCGTGCACAGCTGCTCACCCCTGCGCAGAGGTGGCCTGGAGACCTTCCACATGCCAACCCAGCCAGCAAGCCTGGCAGGCAGCTGCCAACCCAGATACCACGGGATTCTGCTGCCAGGGTCCGCACACAGCGGTGGCCCTCAACACTCTCGCCAGGAGCAGCGAGGGAGCCCAGGGAGTGAACCCTGAGCGTCCCTTCCATGGGAACTGGAGCCCGCGCTTTGCCTGTGGTCACAGGATGTTCTGCTGCCCGTGAGCAACACTGTTTTGTGTAATCTGGTCTTGTATGAGTAGATTAGAAAACTGAATCTTTTCTGTGAGATTATATAAAATTACAAGTTTTTAAATTTTTACATATAAAAGTGTTCAAAAGACCAAGTTCTGCCTACTCATAATCTACTGAAAAACATGATTTAGTGGCAAAGTATGTGAAATAAAATGACACATATATTTCAAGAAGACATGGCCATGCTGTTAACCCCACCTCTGGAGGTCCCCCAGACACACTCGGGAAGGAGCGCTTCCGCTTGCTCAGGAAAATCCCGTGCTCAGCATCCCCGGCCAGCTCCCTGCCACCCTGCAAAGGACTAAGCAGGAACAAAGGAGTCTGAGAAGCTGCGATGCCCCGGGACCCATTTCTCAGTGACAACCTCACAGCTTTTCACTCAAAATATCAGCGTCAAGACTGACGCGAGGCAGACAGCCCTCCTTCCCAGGGCTGGGCCCTTGGGACAGAGGACCTCTCCGCATCAGCACTCGCAGCGCTGGTCCGGCCGGGCTGCTGGGGCGCGGCCCTGAGCTCACAGGCCTTCTCTTTGCAGGGCGGCTGCCCCCTTTTGGATCTCTGCATAGATGCAGCAAAGCGAGGCGGTGGGTCAGGGGCACCCAGGCTTCACGCTTGCGATGGGTCACAGAGCTGACTCTCCAGCCAAGCCAGGGAACCCTGCAGAGAGCGCAGGCTTTGGGCAGAGGCGTGTACCAAGCAAGGACAGGGAGGACGGGGTGGCTGACGCCGGGGACTCATGGACTCAAAGCCAGTGGGGCACCAAGGTGGAGGTGTCCCACGAGGCTGAATCGAGTTCTGGAACACAGGCCAGAGGAATGGCAGGAAGAGAACATGCAGATGGGAGTACAGCAGCGCAGAGGTGCAGGCAGTGACTCCGAGAAGAGCAGAAGGCAGGCAGGAAAGGGACTGAGCACAGGGTCTCGGAATCCCGCGACATTTAGGAGTTGGAGGGAGAGAATTCAGACAGCAAGACAGGCAGCCCAGGAGAGGAGGAGGAGACGTTGATGAAGACGGAGGGCAGGGGTTGAGCCAGTGACGAGTGACGAGTTCACGGAACACTGTCCCGCACCACTGTCAGTTCAGTGCACTGACGGGAGCAGAAGCCAGCGGGTTGGCTGAGTGCAGTGGGAGTGGAGATGAGATATACGTGCTTTTCCCTCCATACCTGGGGGGGAAGGAAACAGCACAAAAGCTAGAGAAGAAAATCTTCACCAGGGGAACAGTGTGGGAAGCCTGTATTGAGACGAGAAAGGCAGCAATTACAGATGAGAGCAAAACGCTGGTAGTTCAGGTGGTGGGAAATGATGGAATCCACGGAGTTCAGAGGGAGGTGGTCACTCGGGACCAGAAGAAACGCCCGCTGCAGGTCAGTGCACAGGAGGAGCGAGGCGGGAGCAAGGGGGCAGAATTTGTCAATGCCCTCAGCACAGAAGGCGCAGCACTGATGCTAGGAACGGAAGACGGGACCGATGGAAGACAGCAGGGTGGGGAACCGTGAAGGCCTAAGGAAGAAAGGTAATGTTTTTCTTGAGGCTGCGCTGCTGGTTACGGCTTAGAAACAGAGCAGCAAGGGCAAGGGACTGATTTGGAGAGGGGAACTAGCACATCCTGAGTATCCATCACATCCTGGAGTCTTACATAGGCTCATTTAATCACCTGCTCCATCCTGTGGGCTCCTTAGCTATTAATATCCCCATTTTGTTGATAGAAAGTTGGGGGTTCCAAAAAGCTAAGTAGCTTTGCAAAGCCATGATGCTCATGAGGCTGGTATGCAAAGCTGAGTCTGCTGGCCACAAGCACAGTGCAATCCTGGTGCCCATGCCAGTCCCCTGTCCACGCCACCCCTTTTTCTCACTGCTATTTGTTAAGTCTTCCACTGCCCAGAACAACAATAACAAATCACGCTAAGTGCATCAGTGGAACAATCAGCTCAACTAACATGTTAAAGGCTGTTTTTGCTCCCTGCTGCATAAACACATAAATCCTACTGTCACTTTGGTTAGTGATGGAAAAATATTTTACGTGCTTGATTAAAGCAGTGACAAAAAAGTGTGAGATCATGTAAACTAAATGTACAAACTCTAGGGCCTGGGGACTAGGTCGGGAAAAGCTCGTGCCAGGGGTACACAGTCTCAGGCATGATCTCTAGAACCACAGTACTGCGCCTTCACACACACAAAAGGCAAACTCTGCTTTGTCTCCGCTAAAGTACACCACGCCATTTGTGGGCATCCGATATTTATGATTTTTATGCAAGTCCTCAGTAAACGAACACATTTGAGGGGTCGGGGATATAGCTCAGCAGCATAAGCACCTGCCTGGAAGCACAAGGTCCTGAGTTCAACTGCCAGTACCAAAAAGAAAAGGAAAAAAAAATAACCACCTAACAAATACATTTGAAAATACACAGCACACACACAAATGAAATTATCAGTTGCGTCTGGACGTTAGCTAACTAGGACCTCAAGCAAAGCACAGAAGTGCCGTGATTAATGCACACAGCACCTGCTGCCTGCCAGGATTTTTTATGCCATTTAACACTCCCCAGCATGCTGTCCGGCGGGCCTTACTACTGTATAACTGAAGAAGCCGAGTCGTGCAGTGTCTAGTAACTTGCTCGACATCACAGAACTGTAAGCAGCAAAGCAAACTGCAGTCTGCGTCTCCCATGCAGGGGACTGGCCTCGCCAGGCTGACAGCCCCGCTCTACCCAGCCCGTCCCACCCCGAGGCCTCTGAGGCAGTCAGCTCCTGTCAACATCCCACTCCGACCCTTCCGGGGTCATCCAACAGGAAGCCGCCCAAGTTCTTTAATTAGCACCGAGGTCCTCGCAGCCCTGACCCAGGCCTGTTTCCCATGACTCTAATGCTGCTTCAGCCACAGCCTCCTCTCTCCCTTCTCGCTGTCCACCACTCCACCACTGAGCTGCAACCCCACCGTCCTCCTCCATCTTCCGCCCGCTGTCCTCTTTCCTTTCCGAGACACCCGCCCAGGTGGCTTGCATTCTCCACCCTTCGGGCCCCTCACCCTGCAATCCCGAGAAGGCCTTGAGGCTGCTCTTCCCAGGGTGACCCCTACTTTCGGGCCCCTCCTAGGCCCGTACAGTCTGTCCCGCTCTGTCTCCTACGCAGGCTACACGTTATTTCTGGGCAGGAACGGAGTCCTTACTTGAGTCCAGTTTAGGTAGCTGGCACAAGACACATGTTCAATGATGACTAGGGTGACTGTGGGTATAACCAATCATCTCAAAAGGTTTAACATTCGTTTAAAACAAAGATACAGGATTTTATTTATTTATTTATTTATCTTGTTTTTGTCTTTTTGAGACAAGATTTCATTATGCAGTTTAAGCTGGCCTTGAGCTCACTTTGTAGCTACAAAATGATCCTCCTGCCTCAGCCTCCTAAGTGCTAAGATTACAGGCATGCACCACCACGCCCAGTATGATATAGGATTTTAAAAGAAGGATGTCAAGAAAGGCCAATGCAGCTTTAAGGTGGGCCTTGGCCTGAACAGACTCTGAGTTTAGAAGTCCCTTTCCTTTGTGGTAGATGTGACCGAGTCTGACAGCTCTGAAGCAGAGTCAGGGAGGTGCTCCCCCGAGGGTCACGTCTGCAGACACCTCAGGCTGCCCTTCCTCCTGTAAACCAAGCTGAGATCACCTAATACCTGAGAACCCAAATCATTTTTCAAGTCTTCTGCATCCATTGTTTCAAATGACACAGTGTTACATCACGCATTTGTTACTAACTGTAACTGTTATAAAAGACATAATGCCACTGTTGTTTCCTTAATATAGCAAATAAAATGTGGCAGAATGATTTCCATCTTTAAAAAAGTCTTCTGTATCGCCTGATTATGTTTCAGATACTGTACTTAGTAGCATTTACCAAGATTTTAGTTTCTACCTACTAATGAGAAAGAAAATTTCTCATACAGACAACAAAACTTCCATCTGACCTGAACAGAAGTTTTTCCTTAGTTATTACATTCAACTTGGGTAAAACAGGAACTTGTTCTAACTTACAAGAAGAATTCAAGTTTGCCAGAATTAGGCTGAAGTCATTAATCACCCCGTGAAAACTAAAAGCATCTCACTATGGAACAAATTCCATATTCTACTCTTTGTTGGGGCTTGAAAGAAAAAGAAAACTTCCTAACAATAATGGCAGTTGTGAGTTTTTATACTCTTGAAACAGTGAAGCATTTCAAAGATGCAGAAATAACAATACATTAAAGTTAAAAATTCTTTACTTTTTATTTCTAAACAGATGAGGCAGAGCAAATCATTTGACTATGTTACCCACTTAGCAGACATGTTTAAAACCGGTCATAACAGAACCAACACCAAGGCTGGACTACAGCTCTTGAACAAATTTTTCCTTGCAAAAGGTCTCACTTTTACTATTCACATTTTGTTCCAATGTCCCCGATGCTAAGTAGAATGAATTACAGAGCCTCACTGAAACCAAATCCAACAAAACACTGTTGTTCACATTATGTAACCACCAGTCACCTCACCACAACTAGGATTTGACTCAAAAGAAGGCTGAAAAGCACCTACCACTTCCATTAAAGGCTCTAGTTTTAAGCAGCAGCACAACCTTGAGACGTCTGTTTCCATGACCTGGAACAGGTTCTTGGGCTGTTATTCAGAGTCTGCCAGGAAGGATGCCAGCTAAACTGCCCAAACTCTCAAAATCTGTACCCTTAGGAAAGGGAAATGGACCAGGAGATCCTTAAAGCTCCTCTAATAACTAACACACTCTAAATTTTTAGGCAAAATTTAGAATGTGTTGTTTTAAACCATTTCTAAACATTTACATCTTGGCTCACTCACAGCACAATGTTTCGAAAATGTGACCTCCTGGGGGAGACACTGTACCCATCCCCTTAGTTTCATCAAGATTCTGCCACACAACTTGGTCCCACTGTGACACTCCTAGCCAGACAAGGGCTGTTACGCACTGTACAACCCCCAGAGAAACAAAAGGGAAATGATGTGTCAGCCTTATTTCAAAACAATGATAAAGTGAAGCTGTCTTACCAACACTTTTTTTTTTTTTTTTGAGACACAGTCTTGCTATACAGTTCAGGATGGCCCTGAACTCTTGGTGATCCTCCTGCCTCAGCCTCCTGAGTGCTGGGATTACAGGCATATGATACCACAAAACAAGTCTTCTTAAATAATTTCAGAAAGTAGCTTTGCTTCAACCTGATTTCTAACTCACTACTTCTGACATTAAGACTTGACTGAAAGCTACACCAACTTTGTAACCAATCCCAGTATAAAATGTTACTTTTTAAGCAATGCATTATTTTAGAATTGGAGAAATACGCCAATTTGACTGTTGTCTAATCTCCTGTGACATTCTTCCCTGCCTTTCTTCCTCCTTTCTCTCTTAACCCAAACCAACAGGGTGATTACATTTTTGTCAAAAGATAAGCCTTCCTTCTCCAAAATTCAAGTCACTTCAAATTGGTTCAGACCAATGGTAAGTCTGTTTAGTATCTAACAGTGACCTCAAGAGAAAGATTTTCAGGCACAAGGGTATATCTTCCTGCAGTCATGGCTGCACACTGTGTGTGTAATATTGAGTCAGAGTAGGGGCTGGTGATTTAGCTCAGGGGCTTAAGCGCCTGTCTGGCAAGCGTGAGGTCGTGAGTTCAATCCCCGGTTCCAAAAAAAAAAATTGAGTCAGAGTTCGGTGTGTATAAAAATACAATTCTTTGTCTATGTGCTACAAATTACCTGTTGTTACAGCATGCCTCCCAATTATGAAGTAGAAACAAAATTCCTACTTTACAATCCTGGGTCTCTGCTACTCAACACCTACATGACTTTATCAGGCCCAGGCTGGCCTGAACTTGTGTCCTGCCGCAGACTCCTGAGAGCTACGATGACGAGGGCACACCAGTATGCCTGGCTGCTTTCTCATCACCACCATGTCTAAACCAGCTGCTTTAATCGGTCCAGACTTACTGCACAAGCTCCTCACAGGCGAGGCCTGCCTTTCTGCACACTCGCCAACACCTTCCAAGCCAGGCCCTGGGCTCACACTTGACACGTACTTGCTCACTGCCCACCACTGCTGCTACCTCTGTTGATAAGTGAAAACGTCCCACTTTAAGAGGTGAAGCCCAAAGTGACGGTGAGTATGTTGCCATCCTGACTCCACGCGGCTCCGCGTGGCCCCATTATCCCATCATCTGGAAGCTAGCGAGTTAGTGAACACTACTGTGAGGTGTATATACCCCTTCAGCAATGAACACGCCTTGGTCATTGCTGCTCATAGACTTTGTATTTCCAGCAACAAAGAACATATGATTTTTGGTTCACCTTCATGTTGCCCGGCCAGACTCCTGAATCTTAATAATTCTGAAAGAGTCTCTGATTACCCTTATTTATCTCTCAGACCCTCCAATTACGGCAAGTCGTTCTTTCCTCTACCATTATGAGTTCCTACGGAGCACAAATCTAGTAACCACGGAGACAAGATGTGTGACTTCAAAGAATGAAAGCTCCCACACAATCAAGACACGGAATTTCGCACTTATCACCCGTAGTATGAAAACGCGTCCCGTGCGTGTGTTAGCGCAGATGATTTTTAAAATCGTGGCACTTAGTACCCACCGGCTGGCCACAGCGCTTGGGAGTCTGCCTCGTTCTGCTATACTGAGAGCTAAGTCAGACACAGATACCCTCGCGGTACACTGAGGTATCTGCTCCGTGACCATCAGAAGCCCGTCCCCAGGGGCCGACCTCACCTCCCCGAAATCCCCGCCCGCGGTGCAGGGCGCCCCCGCCACCTAACCCAGACGCCACAGAGCGCAGGCGTGGGACAACGCGTGTGCCCACCGCGACCCAGCCTCCGAGGACCCCCTCGCCCCCAGGCCCTCCACGCCCGCAGGCTGCGAGGAGAAAAGGGCGAAGGAAGCGCGAGGCAAAACTCGAGGTACCGCGGGACACCGGCCAACCTCAAGAGACCTGATTCATGTCTTGCACGCCCGGTTCCCACGTCGCGCACGTAGCAGAGCCGGGACTCAGAGCCCCGCCCACCCTTGGCGTCCAGCCAATCCGAGAGCCGCTCCGGGCCGCCCCTCCCAGCGCGCACACGCACGCACTGAGAGCTCCTGCCGTCGTGTCGGCCGCTGGCTTCTGATTGGCTAGCGAAGGTTGTAGGCGGGACGGGGAGAAGGTGGACGTGAGCAGGCTGAGGCCAGGAACCGGCGGAGCTCGAGGGGTTTGGTGTCTCTCGGTGAGTGAGGCGCGAGGGTCCCTATCACCCTGGCGCGGGAGGAAGCGCCGAAGGGTCCTGAGTGGGAGGGCGGTGCCTGGAACGAGAGGGCGTCGCTCCGGTGGCGGGGCCAGGGCTCCAGTCCCGAGGAGGCGAAGATCAGAAGCTGGGGTCGGCGGGGTGAAGCCGGGCCGCGGTGACAGGAGGACGCGTGGTGGCGGGCGGACCTCCGGGGCTCGGAGCCCTCCGGAGAGCGGGCGGGGGCAGAGGTGGGGCGCGGAGTCCGACAAGGTCACCGGAAAGGCGGAGACGGGTTGCCCTGCCCGGCCCGTGGAGCGGGAAAAGTTTTTTCCTGCCCAGCGCACTTGCCGGCGGCCGGCGGGGACGAAAGCCCAGGGACGAGATTCAGCGTGGTGTTCGCCGGCACTTGTCCCCTCCAGGGGGAGCTGCTCGGTCCCTCCGCGGGGCCGTCCCCAGAAAGCCTGCTTCCGGAAGTGCCGGGGCGCTCTGGGGTAGGGCAGTTGTCTGGGCGAGCTCCTGCTCAGCGGGTCCTGGGTTCCTTGCTTCAGATAGGCCGCGAGTGCATCGTGTGTACCCGGGGTCCTCTGGCTTCTCTGTGCCTGCAGTCACGTCGGAGGGGCTCCTGGCAGTAGATTCCCGCCCAGATTCGAAGCTGAGTCTCCGGGCCTAGGCCGGGCAGCCGTCTTCAGCAAGCCGACAGGTGACGGATGCAAACTCGGTTTGAAACTGAGTCCTACAGTGGACAGCAGCTCCTTGTGGCCAAAATGTCAGGCCATGAGGATCCTTCAGCCTGTGACCTCACCGGATGCTGGTTTTCCATGTACTTCTTCTAGGTCCCCTTGTATTCGGAAAGGTCTTCAGTGGTGTGTGTGTGGGGGGGCGGTGTTCTGGTTTGGGTTTTTGTTCTTTTAATTTTTTTTAATTTTTGAGACCGGGTCTTGCTATGTAGTTCAGGCTGAACTTGAACCCACTGTTTTTCCCAGGCTGGCCTCAAACTCCTCGTGATCCTGTTACCGCAGCCTCCCCTCGAGTGCTGGGAGTACAGGTGTGCACCACCACACCCAGCTTCAGTGGTGTCTTAACTAAGAAAAATTTGTATTCTACACACTGGCTTTCAATGTCTGATTATCTATGCCGTGTTTTGCAGCTGACCGGCTTTCTGACAGATATGGGTCAATCAGGGTAATGAAATAATAAAGCAAAATCTAGTGAAAAGACTTCAGATGATAATTGAAATTGTTAGATGAGTTAGAGGAAGAAGATTGCATTTAACTTTAGGCATGACTTACACATTCTTTACAAATCTAAACAGCATTGTGGGCTCTTATTATTCAGGAATGGACTTTTATATTTTCAGATTAAATTTGTACCAGCATCGTCAGATTGATGATTTACTTATTAGTCAATTAAAAAGACCCCTGGATTGTGTGTCAGGAGAGCTGGATTCTAATCCCACTCTGCCAGAGATGTACTCCTGGTGCTGAGCAGCAATTCATATAACCCTTTAGAACCTTCTCCCTACCTATAAAATAGAGACATCAGTAGTCATTTGATTCATGTATTACTCTCAAGTTACATCTTTTGAGGTTATTGACCTTGAACCTTTAAAAGAGTAACCCGAATTTAAATGGCTATAAATCCTGAATACTTGGGAAACTTTTAGGTGGTAATTGAGATGATAATCAAAATTTTATGTTTAAAACATGTTTCAGATATATACATTAGAATTACATAATTTATAAGATTACAAAGCTATAATTTGTTTTTGTTTTTTTGGTCTTTTTGAGACAGGGTCACACTATGCAGTTCAGGCTGGCCTTGAGTTTACTTTGTAACCCAGGCTGGTCTGGAACCTTCTATGATCCTCCTAGCTTAGCTTCCCGAGCACTGGGATTACAGGAGTATGCCACCACACCCAGCCATAAAGCTATAATTTGAAATAGATTTTTTTTGTTGCTGTTGTTTTATTTTTGGTACTAGGAGTTGAATTAGAACCTTGTGTTTGCCAAGCGGGTGCCTATGCCACTGAGCTTTATTCCCGGCCCAGAACTTAGAATTTCTGACAACTATGCTATATGTTGAATTTTTAAATATTCTTCTTTACTAGTTTTATCCAGTGCACGTGATGTGTTCTGGGTCCTTTAAAGCAAACCATGATCACAAGTTCCCCACGCCCTGATTCTTACCTGTAGGAAACCAGGCCAAATGTTCCCACAAAGCTCCACTGTCTGTGTCACAGGTGAGGAGCGGAGAAGAGCAGATTTTCTTCTGTTCTGTGTAGAGTTAAGAGATACTGCAGTCATCTCCCATCCTGCTGAAAGTAGGACCTGCTGGACATCCATGCACATTTGAAATAGAGGAAAAATTATCAATTCTCTTGCTTTCAAAGACTCATCAAGTGATTCTTTGAGGTCAGGAATAATTCAGGCAAAATAGGAAAACACTGCACAAATGTTTAGTTTTAAAAAGCATTGTGGGGCAACCCACTGGGATCCCTTCTGTGTCTCAGAAGCTTTCTTTCTCTCAATAAACATACTCAAAAATAAATAAGTAAGCATTGTGTTCTGTATCCATTTTGTCTCGTGGTTGCAAGGAAGATCTCAGTTTATCATTTCTTTTTTTTGTAGATGAAATGAAAAACTGGATGAAAAAAGCACTGAGTTATGTGGAGTCTGGCTTTTTAACTGATTAAACTACAAATATATAACTTTTTCAGTACTTCTAAATAAATAACTCGAGAATAATCTTAACTGCTGAGAAACATAACTTTAAGTGTATTCAAACATTTTGGGGTACTAGTTGCACACAGGAAATTGCAGCAGGTCAGGGAGAGAGAGAGAGAAACAGAGCAAGTATAGGCCCTGGCTTTCAGGATTCCAGCAAAAGAAGCAGTTAAACAAGTAACTGAGGGGGATGGTGCTAAAAGATAGTACTGGCTTCTATAGGCTCTCTTAACCAAAACACTTATCATAAACTTAGGGAATCAAAGACTTGCAGAGGCTGATTAAGGTGCAAACCTGAGAAAAATAAGGAGTTAGCCAGGAAAGTTGCTGGAGTTAAAAGGTGGGGAAAGAGGAAAACTGTAGGAAGCAAGGTCAGTTTACGCAGAGGCTTGGAAGCAGAGAGCACATCGCAAACGGGGAGGAGAGAGGATGTGCAGTGAACACAGCTGTATCGAGGAGGTCGTGTGCACAGGAAGGCAGCTAATAAACGTGTCTGCCTACGATATGGGTCTAGGCACTCCCTCTAGTCTATGTATGCAGTTTCTTTAATAAATCTCAAATCCTTCTCTCTCAAACTTCTTAGATCTTGAGCTAAAGATATCATCTGTCTAAATTCAGTTATCATTGTCTCTCTTACACTGATAACCACAGTCTGTCATCTCTCTTTTTCAACAGTGTGTAGTTTTGAATCATTGTTTTCGTATTTATTTGCCAGTTTTTCAAATATAGTGAGCATCCTGCCCCTTGAGCCTATTGAACTTCATACTTAATATAAGTTGAGGAAGAGTTCAGTCAGTTAGGAGGTAATGGAATATAAAAAAAGAAAAGATCTAGTTCTACTCTGCATTTTCTTTTATCTAGCTAAGGGTTTTTTTCTCTGTTGGATGCCAAGATTGACTCTTTTCAGTGGTGATGAGGTGTGGGGTGAAAAATTTCAAATTACCCCCACGCCCTAGAGCTGCATTTTCTTTAAAGGGATTCACTCCCCGCCCCCATGGCAGGCTGTTGTATGAAGGCCTCCCTTATGGAAGGGCAAGTGTGATGCACATGGAAAATCTGGAAGTGAAGGTCTCTGTAGGTGATGGGCCACAGTTGACTTTGAGTCTGTCATAACTGAAGTAACCAGACTCGAGCCTGGCATATGTGTTTGAGCCCCTTATCTTACCTGTGAGTCAAGTGCGCTGGTAGTTCACAACTGTGTGAGGAGGAAGCAAAGATGCAGCTCGGTGACAAAGGTGAATTGAATTTGTTACTGCCTTCCTGTGCGAGAGAGGATGCCTAAAAGGGATGGAGCAGTTTTGCTCCTCCTGACCATGGAGATGAAATTTTCTGCACGCCCCCTTGTACATGTAACTGTCAGACTAGTATCTTGCATTTCTTGGGTCCTAGTTAAAGAACTAGTATTATAAAAAGAAGGCAGAGAATTTTAAGGAGGACAGCTGGGGAATGTGAGGAAGATATGTAAAAGAAGGCAGATGTGGAGTTGGAAAGATACTTTGTTTATTAAGAAGTTCCATTTTTTGCTGAGGTGATGTATGATAACCCCAAGGCTATGTGGTTTATTCAATTAATGTAGCATTTAAAAGGAGCCATGTCTAGCAACCTTATTTAAAATAGATCTTTATCTCTAAAAGGAGTAAATAATAAACAAACATTTTGGCTAGTGAGAATGCCTGTACTCTTTTTCCCAAACTGGAGATTAGTGGAAGCTAGGTAGCGCCTCGGAGTTACTGAGTCAGCAGCTGAGAGCAGTACAGTCTGCACTTAGCCACACTTGAAAGAAGCTAGTGGGATTCCCCACATGGTACTGCTGTGGTTTGAGTAACTAGAAATTGTCAAGTTGAAGTTGATTAGAGATGAAGATAGCCAGGAAATTAATAACTATTGTAATTGATGAAAGTTTTAATTTTTTAAAAATTGTACTCTTTAATAATAAGTTAAAAAGAGATTGTATATAACTCTAAAAGTGGCTATACATGAAAATAACTTAATTTCAAGAAATATTTTTTGAAGTTCATGGATAACACATAGCGGGTTTTTCATGGAAACAGGATGTTTTAAGTTCATTCAGGTATTTATTAATGTTGTAGGTGCCTCTAATTACCGAACCTCATAGAAATTCTCTTTCAGGAAGATTCTTCAAGCAGTCACTATGTCAAGCAACACAGATGTTTCTCTTTCTTCATACGATGAAGATCAGGGATCTAAACTTATCCGGAAAGCTAAAGAGGCACCATTTGTCCCTATTGGTATGTTTGTCCTTGGCAGTCTAATAATAAGTGTGCTGTAAGTTTGAAACAGTAAAAGCGAGGAGCACTTGTTCATGGAGCATCATCTGAAAGAATTTATTCTCACATTTTTATGGTTGAAATATGCTCTGATTGGCATGATATAAATCCCATCATAAAAATTCTTCTTTGTATATTCAGAAATCTCATTCTGTTGTTTTCCGCGAATAATGTTTTGGGGGATTCCAAGACCACCCTTGGACTCTGTTATAGTCATGCTTGTAGTTGATGAGAGCAAAAAGGTAAGGTATAGGTTCAAGTCAGCAGGATGTGAGTCCAGCTTCTGTGTGCTCACGCCCAGTGGAATCACACAAGGTCTGACGCAAGCACTGCCACCCAGGGTGTCCACCACGCCCGTGTTCAGGTTTCACCAGGGACAGTCACATAGGCATGCAGTGCCCATGAAGGCCTTGTGACACAGATTAAAAAAGTAAAATGACATGATCATTTCTAGAGATTTAAAAATCTATGTATTAGAATAGAGTTGATTCTAGAATCCAGAAGCAAATACCAATTGCACTTAGTGTGGAAACTCTAGAAACACTCTTTTTAAAGTCAGGAATAAGCCAGGGATGCCTGTGTATTTCAGCATTGCTGTTGTTGTTTGGAGCCCTAAACATTTGCATAAGACATGAAAAAATACCGAAAAACGACTGGAACCAATCAAGAGAAAAGGTTACTGTCATGATACCTCAGAAAGTATCTGGAAATGCCCAAGACCTAGGGAAGTCAAGACTAGCAAATTACACAGGAGATCGGAGGGCAGCTGATGGTGCCCCACAGGCTAAGACTTCCCGCCTCCTTCAGTGCTGTCTTATTCCTGTGGTTTGTGCTGTATGCATTTTCTCTGTCTCTGACCTGACTAGGGGTTCAGCAGTGCTTGTTCCAAGAACCACTGCTCTGGTCCCTCGGGGTTGCTAGTGACTTGTGGGTTTCCTAACTGCAGTGTTCTGCTTTAGCCTCCAGACCCCTGGGAAGTACGTAACTGCTCAGTGGTTAGCAGTGTGGATGTGTGACTATTTATATTCTGATTGTTTAATTTGGGTTTTTATGGATGCAGTCTTGCCACTGTAGTTTTTTCAGAATTCAAAATTTGTGTGTTAATACTTGATTGTGTTTTGTCAGTTCTGTTATTTGAAAGAAGATGTGATCTCTGTTTTAAATTAAAATATTAAGTGTTACTTATTTTGAAACATTAAGTTTAAGTTTATTGAATGGTATCATTCAACTCTAGTTTTCTAAAAGAGACAAGTTAACTTTTTTTTTGGTACCAGGAATCGAACTCTCGACCTTGCACTTGCTAGACAGGTGCTTGTGCTGCTGAGCTAAATCCCCGGCCCTGAGACAAGTTAACCTTTTATTGTTTTATCTTTAGTGTACCTGTGTTGCTAACCATTTTTGCTTCATGTATGCTATTCTATTGATTATTTAAAAGTTTAAGACTTTTTAGCTCATTGATGTCATACTTTTATCTCGTATAAAGTATATGTCCAGGTTTTTTTTTCTTTTTTGAATTCTGTAAAGGAAGTGAACCTATATTCGTATTTATCCTAATAAGTTCTCTAGGTTTTATTTCTACTATCTATTTTATGTTTTCTATCTGTTATACTTGGTGTTTCATTTGTTTTTTGTTTTTTGTTTTCTTGTAATTATTTGGAAGTTCTCTTCCAATACTGCTAGTGATTATTTTTACATTTTTTTAGGGAATATGATTTTTTTTTTTACTTATTAGGATGAGCATAAATTTACTTCCTAACTCAGGACTTTCAGCACTCATATTTTTGTTGCAGCAGTCATAACCTTAATTCCAGATTATCATGAATTTTTCTGTATTACAGTCATTTTGAAGGAACCAGTGTATTTTACTAGCTCTATTACTCACCACTGTATCTCACACATTATAGCTTTCTTTTTCCATTCTTTTGTTTTCACTTATTTTTCTTCCTTCCTTTTCTGTCTGTCTTTCTTTTTAGAGAGGGTTCCAAGGCTGGGCTCAAATCTGTGATCCTCCTGCCTCTGCCTCCCAAATGCTAGAATTCCAGGCTTGTGCCACTATGCCTAGCTAGTACCTTTATTTCTTGCATTGCTCTGATTCACTATTCCTATTTGACTGGATTATTTCCCCCAGGTGTTTGTGTGAGGACGTGAGTGGTATACTTTGAAAACACACAGTCCTGTTGTGAATGTTTTTGCCATCAAAATGAATGGACCTGGGCTTTGCATGGAATCCATAATTCTGTATCAGTGATGTAGTGTGCAGGGTTATTACATTACCTGATTACCTGCAGGGAGGGTACAGAGAGCAAGAGTTGTAAATTCACCCATAACTGAAGATACCACACTCGTTTTGTTATAATGATCATTAATTAGCTTAATTCCCTTGTGCTTTTTAAAAGGAATTTATTTAGTAGGTCCACAAACACATACACTTGTTTTGTTTTGAGACAAGGTTTGGCTAGGTCACTGAGTCTCCCAGCCTGGCTGGAATCTGCCATCCTCCTGTCTCAGCCTCCCAGAGTGCTGGGGTTACAGGGATACAAACCCACATTTTAAAAGGTCATCCTGACTTTCTGGGTTTGCTACGGTTTGCTATGAGTTACAGATTTTGTTTCTGAGGGAAAAAAAATTAAAAGCTCCGTAAATCAGTTGATTAATGGTACTGTAAGCCCTCATAAAAATAATAGAAAGTAAATTGATGACAAAATCCAGTGGTTTTCCCCTCCCAGTGCATTAATGGCCCCGTGACTGCTTGTTTTGCAGGCATGGCGGGCTTCGCAGCGATCGTGGCGTACGGGTTATACCGGCTGAAGAGCCGGGGAGACACGAAGATGTCCGTGCACCTGATCCACATGCGTGTAGCAGCTCAGGGCTTTGTCGTGGGAGCGATGACCCTTGGTAGGTTCCTAGGGAGATTTTCAAATCTGCGGTCCATGCCGTTCTTTACAGACAGGACAAAGGGGCTGGTTTTAGTTAACATTGAAGCAGTTTTAAAGTATCACTTATTTTCATGCAAAAAAAAAAATAATTAAAGTAGTTTTACCATGATATACATTAAGATTGATATAGACAGTGAGAGGAAGAGAGATTCTATGGTATATTCTAAGACTTAAAGAAAGGAAAAACTTTCCACCACTGACTTAATGTCATTTACAGTGGATCCATGCAGACAGGGCTGGTGGTGACATCAGTGTTCTGAGGAGGGCGTGTGATTGCTGTTTTACTGAGGTTTTGAAGGTAGAAGAGAGGTTTTTTTTTTTTCTTTTAAATGTGAATAGTAACATCCTGTGTTGACATTATCATTTATTTATCTGGAATTATATAACAAGATTGGCTCATTTTAAAGATGCCAGGTATTCGTTGTTCTTTAAAACAAATACTGCAAGGTTGTGAATGAATCATACTTGCCTTGAGTAATTGTCGAAATTATATAAAAAAAAGTTCCTGAAATTTAAGTTGTTCAAGAACACAAAAAAGTAATACTCTTTGGGTCTCGTTCCCTCATTTACAGTCTGTACGGATAGTTTTAGGTGATGCTAGTCACTGTTCTGCCAACTGTTTCATTTTTTCTTAATGTTAAGGCAGTGTCTCAGTGCTTAACCAGTGTTCTTTTCCTTCAGGTATGGGCTATTCCCTGTATCAGGAGTTCTGGGGAAAGCCTAAACCTTAGAAGAAGAAGAGATGCTGTCTTGGTCTTTTTGAAGGCGCTTGCTGTAGCTAGACATCTCATGTTGAGGTTACATATTTGTGTCAAAAATAAATCATTTGAGTTGGTTCAGACTAGATTACAATATTTTGAATAATGTTTTTTTCCTCGAAGACTTGATGGCCAAAGTTAGTGGTGACTCGTTCACTAACCGAATCATTCGGGGAGTCACCATGAAAGAAACATGTGCACTTGAAAGTGTTCAAAGGTCTGCCGTCCCTAAACCCTTGTGACAAAATTGACCTACAGCAGGCCAGCCCTGAAGTGCTGCCAGTCTGCTGCCAGATACCGCATGCCCTGCGTGACGTGTAGGGATCCTGCTGACTCAGTTATTTCAGCTTTCATTTGTCTGCCTTGCGGACTGGTGTGAGGACTTTGGTTTTTAGGATTGGCTGACTCTTGATGAACTCTTTCAAAACACTCATGAGATACGACTTACAAACCCTCTCACAGCTGATGTGTGTGTGTGTGTGTGTGTGTGTTCAGACCTAGAAAACTTACATCAGAGCTGCGTAGAAGTAATAGTTATTTCAGAATCACACTTGTCAACAGGAGACTAGCTTAACTATGATTTTCAGTTTAGCTCTTTTGTAATTGTAGGATTATATTTTTGCTGCTGTTATATTAGAATAATTTTTAATTGTCATCTGGAAATAGAAGTATTTAAGTACTAATGCACAGATAAAGGAACACTTTTTAAGTGTGTGCAGTATGTTCATTTCCTCTGTAAGAATTGTAAATGTTAGACACTTGACCCAAAATGGCAGTGATGAGTGATTTATGAGCAAGCTGATTTGGTCACACATTACACACAATTTTGATACACTACAGGACGGTTGTAAATACTTGTAAAATTCCCTTATTTAACTTGAACTTACATTCCACGGCGACAACGTGGTATATGTGTTGTGTCATTAAAGTAGGTGAACCCATCATATGTCTCGTATTTATTTCAAATTGCAAAAATAATTATTGTGCAGAGGAGCACAAAAATTGGATCACAAGACATGAGAAAGGCTTTTTACCCGTAGCAGCAGCCACAATTAGAGATAGCTATCGAACAGAGACAGCAGGTGACAGTGGACCGAGCCTTTGCTGTGCGCCACACACGCCTCTAAGATGTCAGCAGGGCTTCCCAACAGCCCAGAGAGCTGGGAGCAGATGGAGGTAGGAGCAGCCGCGGCAGCCGCCCAGCCCCGGAGCTGCGGAGCTGCGGAGCTGCCACTGGGCCTGGCAGTCGGGTTGACAGCCCGTGTCTGTTACACCGTGTGGCCCGGGAGCCCGGTCAGTGCTTACACTTTTTCCACCCTCATTTGGATCAGGTCAGATTTTCCTTCAAGAAGGTTTTAAAGCACTTTTTTTTTTTTTTTAAAGAAACTCCCAGGAATGTTAAGTAATGTGGTAGCGGCCAGCCAGTGTCAGGGAATTAAGTGCCAGCACATGTGAAATTATTGCTGGAGTGGCAGTGGTTATCATAGTGAAGAGAACTGCACAGGACTTGGTGGTATGGTCTTAACTCCCCAGTGCTGTGTCACCTGGACCAAACCAGGGGTTTCTGGTTCTTTTCCTATCTAAAACGAGAGCCTGGGCTAATTTCTGTGGTCCTCAGATCACTGTAGCTCTGTAGAAGTGCAAGATACTATTACTGACACCTGTTTTCTTGGCTTGGAATAAACATTGAGGGCGCTTGTAGACAGTCCTGCTATCTCAGGAAAGAGAAGCCTTAGAGGAACAGGTTTCAGAAATTTGCTCCCTTTTAGAGGGTTCCTCCTTTAATTATGTTCCACTTTCTCTTTAGATTCCCAGTAATCTCTTTTTTTTAAATTTTATTTTAAAAGGGAGTAAAATTAAACACAACAAAACAGAACAGAATGGGACATAAAAAAGCATAAATTTCAAAGCTAGACAACCAGAGATCTTCACTATCTGTCGTATTGTCTCTTCTTTTTTTTCTTTTTTTTCTTTTTTTTTAAAATAATTTTATTTAAAGAGAAACAAAACAAAACAGAATAAGGGGTAGCAACAGTACAGTATTCCAAGGAAAAAAGGAAAAGAACAACAACAAAAAAACCTAAGAAATTATTGCTTGATAAATTACATACTGACTTTTTGGAAATAGTTGTTCAATTGACAAAGTTAAAACATGTAAAGTAGACATTCAAACAGTGAGACAGTTAACCGTTCTGCTCCACAATCTGACAAAAACAGCAATGTGGTCATCCATCTTACCCATGCAAATATACATGCAATTATATCAAAAGGGTAGAATTAAACACAACAAAACAGAGCAAAGCGGATCACAAGAAAGCAATGTAAGAGACAAAAATTTCAAAACTAGACAATCGGAGATATTCACTCTCTATCATACTGACTCTTGTTTTCTTTCAAATAGTTGTCCATATTGTCACATACAGGGAATTCACATGAAACAACCTAGTATGGAATTGATCTGAGCAGGATGAGGAGGGCATTTCAGGTCTTCAAGACCAGACATTAGGGAATCCAGGAATGGCTGTCATAGTGTCTCTCATTCTCCTTAAAACAGCTGTCTATACCTTCATGTGTGTTGAACTTACACAAGGCAAAGCAAGCTAAGATCACTTTGAACAAAAAGTGATAGTTTTGCTGGGTTACATATCATGACATTATGGAATCAGCACTGGGTATTGTAGTGTCTCTTTTTCTTAAAAGTAGTTGTTCATTTCAACATGTGTTATATAGTTGGTTCTCGTAAACTGTTTATAAGCTCTACACATGCATGAGTCTCTACTTGTATATCTATCATTTCTGTATTAGCAGGAAAAACAAAACAAAGCAAGATAAAACAATTCCTAGAAAAGGATGAGGCAGAAAAGTCACATAAAACCGCAATACAAGGTGATCTACAATGGTTACCATGGTGTCTCAGCAGTATATAACAACATTAATAAAAACCAAGCATTGGAGATATTATAAGACTTCAAAAGCAAGTAATAATCAAACCAGAGTGGGTATCTTAGTGAATCTTGTCATCTTCAGTGTAGTTGCCTATATACACTTAGACTTGATGCTATCCATCATAACAGATTTAAATAAAAGTCAATACAAAGCTGCAATCTAACAAACCAGATTCAAATAAGATCAGTCATAATAAGACAGTATAAGTTATACAGGGCTTCAGATTAAGTTGATAGGAAAATTAGGGATGATTACTATATGTCCTCTTATTTTTGGGATAGCTGACCATGTCTTCAAGTCTATTGTAAGTAGACAAACTGGAACAGCACGTAATCCATCCAAGCAGAGTGGTGAGAATAATGTAAATTTTAAATCTTGTTACTCCATTAACAGTATCCTCTGCCTCCCTTTTTTAGACAATTCCTCCCCTTTCACTCCCATGGGGTGCACTGTTTGTTTTGGGTCCCACTGCCTCCCTATATAGAGCAGCTCAATGGACCCTATCTCCTGATCTGCTCTGCCTGTGTTTCTCTCTGTTAGTATTTCGAGGCCCTCTATACTAGAGATTACAGCCAATCTTCTCTGCCTCATTTCTGCTATTCTATTTTTCTGCCATTGGTTGTCTATTTTTCTCTTCCACTCCACTGTCTGCCTCGTTCACTGAGGCCTCTCTGCCACTGTTCCTGAAATGCTCATATTCTTGTTCTCTCTCCCTAGAATGTCCTTCAGTATTTTTTGTAGGGTTGGACTGGTGGTCACAAATTCTCCAAGTTCCTCCTTGTCATGGAAGCATCTTGTTTCTCCATTAATTTCTAGAGGGAGTTTTGCAGGATACATCAATCTGGGCTGGAGATTGTTCTCCTTCAGCGCTTGAATTACTTTACTCCAAGCTCTTCTTGACCTGATGGTCTGTGTCGAGAAGTCTGCTGTGATTTTGATGGGTTTTCCTTTATAGGTGATCTGTTTCTTCTCTCTAATGGCTTTTAATATTCTGTTCTTATATTGAATTTCTGGGATCTTGATTATTATGTGTCTGGGTGTAGCTCTGTTTT